>WSYH01006876.1:0-35724 GCA_036426205.1 Ascaphus truei
AAGCCCGGAAAATTAGAAGCTGGCCCTGCTTGTCAGCCCCCCCCCCCTTCCCTGCAAAAAAGAGGAAGAGATCATCAAAGTTTGTTTGTAATTATTGTAATAAATGCTTGTAATGTACACATAGGCAAGTTTTGGTGTGACTCACTATATTTATCCTAACGTTATCTCCCTGTGCTAATATTAATGGAGTTTAGTGCATCTGTGATGTTAGGTTAATGGTTCATGATCACCTTATTTGTACGAGTGAGCCTAATGTCCGTAGAAAGTTATCAATACATTATTTAAGTGTTTAACTCTAGGTTATGGTTACATTATTCTCTTTAGTGCATAGTCAGTTAGATTAATGTCAAGTTCATTTAGGTTAATGTTAATTAATTTAGGTTAACGTTACGTTAGATAGGCTAACAGAGGTTAGGAGGATGGGAGGATGAAATCTGAAAATTTCTTGGAGCAATGGGGAGAGGCTTGCAACCGCAGTACCTGCAAGATCCGTGGGGGAGCCCTCATCCAGCAGTGAAAAATTATGATTACATATATATATCACTTGTAAGCACATTCACATGTCTTAGATAGGTCTGCAACCCTGCCTTTCAATCATTATCACCTAGACATGAACACACAATGTGTCACCTTGTGCCTGGCAAATCCATTCACATGGAGCCCATTTAAGCAAATGCATCGCCGTTCACACAGCTTTCAAGCACAGCATGGGACTAGCAAAGCAAGTCATTTCCCAGAATCCCTTGCTGCAGTGGGAGCACTGTATGCTAGGTGATAATGGTTGAAAGGCAGGGGTGCAGACCTGTCTAAGACATGTGAATGTGCTCACAAGTGAATACGGTGGAGGTTTTTTGTTGCCTTTTTCACCCACCATATCTTAAAATGTAAATGACATAGATATAACAAAACCGAGAAGCGCACGCTGCATAGTGTGATAAAGTATAACAGCGTGGTGAACATAGGAAGAAGTCTTCGATGCTCATCAAGCAGCTGGCTGCAAAGTGTACAACTCCACGCATTAAAATGTAGCAGCCGAAGTAAACGCGTTCAAGCTGGAAGGAGAACGAAAAGTTCCAGCATCCCGCTGATCTCCTTGTTGAGTGCTCAGACAGAGATACAGGTGATCAATTCAAACTCTGCGCTTGTTTGAGTCCATGTAAGCGGCAAAGTGTGACGTGATGACATCACAACCTTACATGTTGTGTCAACACAGGGATGACTTCATCAGCTCGAACACCGTTTACTGCGACTGCTACATTTGAACTCGTGTAGTTCTGCGCTTTGCTGCCAGCGTAATCGAAGACGAGTCCCTATCCACCCCACACTGCTCCCGGGGGCCACGCACACCTGAGCTGGTTCCGGTAACATGAATTGAATCATTCCAGTGCAAGTTTTTAATACGCATCAGGTGAGTGGGCATATGGAGCGAGCACTTCTAGTTTTAGTTGCTTACAATCTTCCTAGATGTAGTACATCTCTTGGAGAAGCAGCCCCTGACGCCAGGGGGCATTTATACCTATCGCTCATAAGCACCTTCATACTCACAGTTGTGTTATCATTTGACACACTTAGGGACTTTTGGCTTGGACTTTAGTTTTTCTATTTATTCCACTTATTACATTTCACCGCTGGTTTGTATGTGCACATGTACACAGTTTAGCACAAGGGCACTTTATATATGACAGATTAGAGAAGGGGTGCGCAAAGTTTCCCCCTGCGCCCTCCTGCCTGTTCACCTCCCCTGCTAGGCTCCGGCGTCTAATGACGCCGCAGGGTCATGTGACGTCACGTTACCGAAGACCAGGTAGTAGAAGTTACAGAGACCTCGCACGGTCCCCCGGCATTTCATTTGAATGCCTTGTGTGAGAGTGAGGGACCTCTGTAACCGCCGCGCCCCCTCCGGAAAATCTCATGCTCCCCAGTTTGCACATCCCTGGTTGAGAGGAGTGCTGATCCCCAATATGTTTTAGTGTATATATAGATATAGATCAGGGGTGGCTAACTTAGCATTTGAGCTTGCTGCGTGACCTCCGGGGGGTCAGCCTCTTCTCGCGCTGGGCCCACACCAGAAATCAAGCCCTACCTCTGTGAGGCCAGAGCTCCCCTCCGCAGCAGGACCCGGTGGGGAGAGGCGAGATGCAGGGCAGGCTCAATTTATAGGGACGGCGTGAGAAGAGGCTGAGCCAGTGCAGCCCCAAGATCACATCGAGAGGAGGGGGTAACATTGTGAGTATGGGGGAAAAAGGGGTCAAATTTTGAGTGAGGGGGGGAGGAGTAATTGAGCAGATGGTGAGGAATTGTGAGTAGGAGGGGGGTGAAGCAGGATTGTAAAGTGGGGAGGAATTGAGGGAGTGCAAGAAGAGGGGGAGTGAGCGAGAGAGGGGAACAATGAGTTGGGGAGGGAAATACATGGGGGGAGAGAAATAAAGGGGGGTGAAAGCGAAGAAGTGAGAGGGGGTTGGGGTGGACAGGGCCACTGACAGGGGGAGCAGGTAGAAGCTCTAGTTCTGGGCAAGCTGTGGCGGCCCTGCCCGCTCCACACCGTCCGTCATCGCTGTACTTCTACTTTACCCCCACAGGAGCGTCAGGGAGGGCAGTAGCCCCCTGAATTTTTTGCCCATTTATTGGTCCACCCGAGAAAAAAAAGGTGTGTGTGTGTGTAAATACCAAGATGCTCACTGGAACGTTATTCAACAGTAGTGATATTGACAATGGTTACGGAGATAACGTGCCATTTAACTCATTATTTTGCGCTAACAGGGGTAGTAATAGCGGCTAGGTGTGTGAATGTAGATCTGTTCCCCCCCCCCCCCCCTTACCATGTGGCAGTGCCTCCTTCTCCCTCTGCCGGTGCTCTTGTGCCCACCTATAGAAGATCTCCCGATTCTTCCCTGTGTAGTACAGCTGACATTTGACGTCTTGCCCCCAAGGGCTGGATCTCCAGCGCACGGACTGGTGTAAAATGGGGGCGTTGGCGGGTCCGGGGAGGTACAGGAACTCATCACTGAAACCAGGGAGAGGGGGAATAATGCTTGTAGCAGTGTGTGTCAGCACAGTAGTGTACAGCTCTATTGCAATGCATTATATATACACACACATGAAGAGCAGCATATGTATTTATAGATTGCATGTGTGTATGCTTGCAGAGCTATGCATTACAGTATATATAAATAAGCAATATATATGTGCAGTTTTACATTGCACAGATGTATATTGCCTATATAGTGACAAATGAGCGTCACCCCTCCCTCCTGCCCCCTACTCACCTGTTCAGGGGGATAGGGAACTCCGCCTCCAGTGTCCGGCGGGGCACAGGTCCCCTCTCCTCTGGCGGTTGCATGCTAGCTTCACCTGCTCACAGCTCTGGGTGACGAGGACAGGTGGGTTGTCACTGCATCAGGTGCATAGATTGTTGTATATAAACTGCTAGCCATAGCAACGGAGGGGACTGTCACAGAGGGAGGTGACCAGTGAGCTGCTGTCTTTGCAGCACTAAAGCTACACATGAATGCACATCACCAAATAATTAAAGAGATGCAAAAAAAAACAGCCCATGCCTTTTTTTTTTGTGCTAAGGTGAATAGATCTCCTCTTACACTTTCCAACGTGTTTTTCCTTTTTAAGAACGGACGCCCCTTTCGTGAGATATCACCGGTTCAAATATTAAGTATCTGGGAGGTTAAAATGAAGCTCCCGCCAGAAATCAGAGCAGTATAAAGTTACCATGGCAACCTTGTACCATCAGGAGGAAGAAAACCGTTTGTTTTTCGTTTTTTTTTTTAAAGAGCAGGACATGCTTGGGGGGAGGGGGGCAAGATACGAACTAATATTATAGGAGTTACTCGTATGGGCATTAACCCCTTCACTGCCAGAGAAGCCTGCAACACATGGCTGCCGGGAGTATATGTAATGATGGAATTTAGAAGCGAGATATTCATCATAATCGCTCTACAGAGCAGCGTGTTCTTCAGTGTACACAAGAGCCCAAGCATCATTATATACAGTGCGGCGTGCTCATCAGGGAGATGGAAATATATACTCTGTGAGACACACATGGGCACATATTGGAGGTAAGGCGATTTCACCAGTAACAGAGAGAATTCATTACCCCTGGAGACTGATGGCAGATACAATAAATATCTTTAAAAAAAAAAGTTGGACATCTTTTTAGAAGGGAAAGGTATACAGGGATATACCAATGAAGTAAACATGGGAAGAATGTTGATCCAGGGAGAAACCTTATTGCCAATATTTGGAGTCGGGAAGGAATTTAATTTCCCCTTATGAGACATCATTGGATGATGTTTCACGGGGTTTTTTTTTTGTTTGGCTTCCTTTGTATCAAAATACCGCAAACACAAATATTATACTTTATCCTATGTCGTCTAAAATTTAACATAGGTTGAACTTGATGGCCATTTGTCTTTTTTCAACCTCATCTACTATGTAACTATATTGGTGTAGCAAAGACCCATGCACAAAGACTGGCGCACACACAGGAATGCAGATGAGGGAGTAAGACACAAGCACTGACAGACTTGCACACGGACTGGCATAAACATACAAAATTGGCACCTACAGGGAAAGACTGGCACACAGTGTTACAGACTGGCACACACATTGTTACACACTGGCACAGTCACACTGCTACAGACTGGCACACACACACTGGCACACTTAGGAATGCACAATAAATAAATCAGACATTGTCAACATTAAATCAGGAATATTTTTCTCTTTAAAAACAAAGAATAAAGAGGCCAACATCACCCCTTGGGTAAGGTAACGCCCCCATGTGGGGGTGGGGGGTAGAGGGGAGCATCACTTAGTACAGAGTAAAAATAACCTACAGAACAGTCACTGCTCACACTGCCATTAACCTCTTAACTGCTGGAGAGAGGGGGGGGTCAGCAGGAGTAGTGTAGAATGTGCTGCAAGGTGGACCAAATATATCCCGGATTAAGTGCTTTTCTTGAACTATTTTCTCTCCCTCAAAAGCCCGTCCCCCATCACCCCCTCCCCCCTCTTCTGCAGAGAACGAAAATATGCAAAAATGTAACAGGGGGAAACACAAAAAAAATAAAGCTTTTTTTCCAGAACAGACCTCCAGGACTTCGGCATTAAATTAACATTAAAAATACATCTGTCCATTGTGTAAAAAAAAAACAAAAAAAACGGCAACTTCATTAACGACCAGTTAACAAAATGAGGAACCCAGCCACCCAATCCACGCGTCCATAAAATAAACACCCCCACCTGGTGGGATTTGGCTTTCAGGGAACAGAGGGCCGCGAGTATTTCATAGCCACCCTCCCATTTTTTTTTTTTTTTTTAGATGGTTCAACTGGAACTCGAAAGACTGAAACAGTTTAAGGTAGGCTGAGCAGGCTGCAGGTGTATAGTTGTACTGAGTATCTACAGTGTACCGAGCATGCCCATGAATGGGGAAGGGTGGAACCTATTCCTCAACAACAATCCATCATAGATACTCTGTACCATTATAAAACACAGCATTGCCATAGTAGAGGAGTGGGTGTTATGTAGACCACTGCTTCCTTAACCCCAGCACTGTCATATGGGGCCTGCGATGCAATGTCAGTGCAGGGGTTAAGCCCAACTTCTAAGATATACATCAACATTTATATACACACACGTACATACATACATATAACGTTTCATTTTGGGAGGAGGGTTCTGCCCCTGTCTGGCTTCAGGATCCGCCTGTACCCCCTACAGGCCGATGACGAGGGGGTAGTGGTTCCTTCCCTCCCCCCTAAAACAAACAGATTATATTTTGTTTTTAATGCTGCTCCCCCCCTCCCCCTTTAAAGTTCTCAATAGAGTCCTGTGCGCTCTGTCCAGAGGAGGCCTTTAATAAGGCTTTGAAGTTGCCAACTCCCCGTTCCCAAAGAGAGTTTGTGATCATTGGGGCTGGTGGTGGAGGTTTGTTTGTAGGGTTCAATGTCACTCGGGGAGGGGTCTCCATGGCATCACGAGAGGGGAGAGCGGAGGCAACCAGGGATGGGGGCGTTTACCGTATTCTGGTGAAGAGGTTAAGAACAGAGACCGACTCCTAAGAGAAGAACAGAACAGGAGTTATAGACATCTGAAAAAAAGTGCCCTACAGATGGGGTATACCTCCTGCAGGGTCCCTCCCCCTTCCAGGGGAGGTATGGTGTAGTGGTTACAGGTGCAAGCCCCATTAGTTATCTTCTAGTCATACTCTTTCCTAGCCAAATGATTCCCTTAAGTCTGATTCCAGGTGTTTGTTTTGGTCTCTATATCTGGGCTGGGAATACAGCACTGGCCAACCAAGTGTTTATTCAACCTCTAGCCTACCATGTCCCTGTTAATGCCAATAAGTATAAGGAGGAAGGAAATAGGGGGGCTTTGCCTGTGCAAACTTATGTTCAGCACAGTGACATCAGACAAAAGGGAGGAGCCTTTAAAATAGAACAGAAAAGAATTGTAGGTGTTTCAACTAGGTTCACCCCCTTCAAAGGCCCTTTTGTTTTTAATGATTAAGCCGCTCCTTTATCAAATGTAATTCACAGACCCCTTGCCCCATTACATGTCAAACCTCTCAGGGTCACTCACCTTCGTGGAGCGGGTTTTGCTAAAAACATTCCAGAATCGCAGCGTTTCATCCCCTGCTCCTGTTACAATCGCCTCTCCGTCTGGGGACATGGCCTATAAGGGAGGGGACAGAGAGCAGTCACCCTTAGGAATCTGTCTCATTAACCGCTTTAACACACACACACACACACGACAAAGATATTGGAGAAATGCGTTGGGTCGGCTGTTTAAATGATATTGGGAATAGATATCCCAATTTGATATATGTATGCAAATTTTGTATTGTTTGTAATAGTTGTAAGAATATTTCATTTCGGTCAGGACATATTTCCGGGTGGGTAAGGGAAACCGATCTGCGTGTGCAGTGGCCATACACCGGAGCAGACTGGTTCCCCTCAGTATTTGAGGAGCATAGGGCTGTTTTTGGTCAGCATCAAGCAATCATACAACAGTATGCTCCCTACAAGCAGCATCTTTTAGGGACATTAGGAGATCCCTCCCATAGTCCCAAACACAGTGGTTTCATACAATTGTGCTTTTACTATATTACAAGTCCACAGAGAGCGATAGACATACATATATTTTGTTGTTTTGAATGCTCTGCTACCTTGTATTCTGTTCATCTTTTCATTATATTAATAAAGGTTATATTGCATTTCTTGCTACACTGCGTCAGCGTGCAATCATAGGAGCCCGTCTTTCTTCATTTCAGTGCCACAGATTGAAGGGACTTGCTGCCCAGGGTCACAAGGAGATATAGCACTAGGATTCCAACCTGGGTTTCACCCACTTCAAAGACCGTGACAACCACTGCTCTACTCCTTTAGCCCTGCAGCCCAAATATTACACAGAACACTATTATGTCCCTATTACCCCTTCAGCACCAGTGACCAGCAACGCAGTGCAAAGTAGTCTCCTCGGGCACTGAAGGGTCTATTAGCCCCATGGAGGGGTGGAGGAATGCCATTCCAGCAGGGAAGGGGTTACAGTTAACTCACCAAGTACAGTACTCTGTAGGAATGCCCCGTCAACTTTGCTACCTGCGTTAGGGAGGGGTATTTCCACACCAGAATCTGGTTCTGTGAGTACCCGTGCGTGCTCACCTGTGGGGAAGAGAGAGTCCGTGCTAAGTAACACACGCTGGAAATGCCACGCAACGGAAAGCCTGGCAACGCCTCCTTTACCATTGGCTACAGTTTCACACAATACGGTTTTGCTCCGACAAACTCGGGCCTCTTAACCGCAAACATTATTACTGTGTTAGACCGCCCAGCTATGCTCCTTGCCAATAGCTCTGAAACTGTGTGTGCGGATGGCGCTGCTAAGAGCAGAAGCAAATACCAAACGCATTGCATTGAAGAGCTCCCCTTTGCTTAGCGGCACTGCAGCTTTTATCATCATCAGAATTGCAGGCTTGACTAGCGCTTTAGGAGTTAAAGCAGCAGAGTATATAAAATGTGCCCCACTGTAAAGTATTCGTATAAATCGTGTCATTAATAAAAGAGCTAAAAATAGCCTGATCCTGCCCCAGAGGACCCCCCTCCCTCCCAGTTTCAAATCTGTAAACATTTTTATACAAATATAAATACAGTTGGGGGTGACGGGAGGGGAACTGCTGCCTTAATAAAACAAAAAAAACTGATGGCCCCACTCAGCCCGTGTAAGTGTACAATTAACCCAGTGAACACACAGCAATGCAAAGGTCAACATGGAGGGTGGGATTTAGGGAGCGGGCACTCACCAGCTCATTGGCGTGTTTGGACCAAGCGAGGTTGCAGACCTGGGAGCCAGTGTCTATGCACTGTAGGGGCTGCCCTGTCAGTGTGTTCCAGAAACGGATGCAGCGGTCCGCGGTACCCCCGCCTGAGGCCAGCAGGCCATGCTGGTGAGGGGACCAGGCGATGGCCTTCACTGCAGCCAGGTGCTCTGTGTACTGCTGCACGGGGCTCAAGCTGGAGTGATTCCACACCAGGAGCTACATAACGGGGTAAAAGGGGGGGGAAGAGGAAGAAAGAGTATGGTATGTGACAAAGACACAGACAGAAGGCCTATGGGTTCTGTCCCTTCCCTGGCAGGATGACAATGACCCAGGAACACAAGGAGTCTTTCACCTGTCCCCTCCTGGCTCAGTGACAGGAACATAGGGACCTTGTTCCTCCCACCTACAGGGTGTCTCACAGGAACACAGCTAGAAGGGATCTACAAGCAATAATGTTCCTCTTACGCGAGACAGGAGAGCTGTGACACAGCTTATGTTCCTCCCACCACAAGATGACAAAGACAGAAGGGACTTGAGGCCCACTGTCTGTCCCTGCAGGGTGACACAGAGGGGAGCTATGAGATATTGAGTCTGTCCCTATTCGCACACACTGTACCTTGTTGTCGTTCCCCCCCGATGCCAGGAGCTGGTGGTCCGTGGACCACTTGAGGCCGCACACCTCCTGCCTGTGGCCCTGCAATCGTCGCTCAGACTGGATGGGTGGGGTCCGGATGTCCCTCTGCAGGATCATCCTGTCCCTGCTCCCGGAGGACAGCTGGTCCGCGTTCCACGCCAGGGCCCCTGCAGGGGAGGGCAGCGAAGAGGATTAAAACTCTGCAATGGGGCAGGGGTCATTAACAACATCAATGCAAGATAGGGGTTTAAAGGAAGAGATGGCCCCTGAAGTGGGATGCTACCTTACCCACTCGGGCTGTGTGCCCCTCCAGCGTGGACAACTTCTTCCCAGCCGAGGCATCCCAGATCTGAACAAAGCCCTTGTGTGTTCCGACGGCGACCAAATTCCCCTGAACATAAGGAATCAGGTTACAATTAGATTGTCAGCTCTCTGGGTCATGGCCAGAACATTAGCTTAACAGTTCATTTATAAATCGTTTTAGGAAAATGTCATTTTAAAAAAAGTGTACTGTTTTAGGGCAAAATTCTCAATTTCCTCAGTCCGAAACGTCGATCAGTTCACAAATAAGTTTGATATTTTGCTTTAAAGACCCATGGAGTCCTGACTTGCCGTGACATTCGATTACCCCTAAAGGGTGAAGCCCGTGCACCCGAGGCAGTATCCAAACCGTGATACGAGTGCTCCGACCTTTACCCAACACTGAGGCAGGATTGTATGCAACGTAATCCTCGATAACGTAATGGAAAAGCCATAAAAACGGTTTTATAGTCTAACAAAATACAACATTGGTTTGTTCTGTTGAGCTCTCCTGGTTTTATTTTTGTACATTTGTAATACATAATCAGTTTTTATATTTGTGTGACATCTGTTAAATTCGTTATTAACTAATAATTTCAATATTGTTGTTTTCTTACATAACTTGAATGGTTTGGACAGATTCTTATTAGGCGGTTACGTACTTACCACATGTAACCGTGATGACACACACATGATATTATATAAAATATACAATATGAACATTTCAATATTTTATAAATGTATATTATACGCAATACATTATTATTCAAACTATGTGTGAAAAAATATACACACATACATATAGGTGTATACACACACACACACACACACACACACACACACACACACACACGTGATGGTGGCACTCTGTTTTTAATGTATTTCCAAAGCCAGAGTATTACATGCACTTACAACTCCACTTTTTTTTTTTTTTTTTTTTTTTTTAAACTTGAAATTTTTTATTAAATTTTGCAAAATTATACATAAATACAACTTGAATATAGGGAAAATTATTGGGGGCGGAAGGGTGCTCCACTTTCTTTTAAAGAAAAAAACATTCGTTTTAGTAAGCTTCTCGCCTTCTCCCTATTCTGTATAAATCTTTCCAAAATAAGGTCAATATAACTTTTCCTCAATGTTTAATACAATTCAGAACTGTTAGTAGTTAGGCACAGTACCACTAGATTAGGCCACTTTAACCACTGTATATATGCAAATATATTATCAAATGTATAATATATATATATAAATCATCTACATATAATTTATTCCTAAATAACAATGAAGTATCTGTACTGGATTTGGAGGAGTGTAGGATTATGGCAAGTTATGAATTCTGATTAGTGAAGAAGATACTTTTCCCATAGATGTCACAGACTTCACAGGTCCCCTCAGGGCTGCTGATTAATACGGACTGTGGTCGTCACCCTCCTTAATATCTGACACGGCGCCCGAGCAGTAAAAAGGGAGTAACAGGTCTTGGGTCACACTCACCCTCTCAGACCAGCCCACTGAAGTCACAGAGTCCCCTTCCACAGACAAGTCACATAGCCGTGTCACCTGTGGACAGGAGAACACAAGATTGTTATACGCCAGAGGCAAAAGTTAGTGCAGTGTGCAGGAGCGGACTCGAAGCGCAGACCCACACGTACACTGAAGAGCATCAGGAGACTTGGGGTTATCAGGGAGGAGCAAGCATGGACTTTACCACACGCAGATCCAACTCCCCACACAGCGCTCCTGCCCTCACCTGACTGGTGCACGCGCTCCAGAGGTACACACAGGTCCCCAGTCCCACGCTCAGCACGTTGAGGGACGACCAGTCCACCAGGTTGAGATAGAAGTCATCCTGCAGCTCGGGGGCATCCAGCACCTTGAAGGGGATCTTGGATATCTTACGAGTGGGCTTTCGTGGGGAACGCAGCAGCTTCTGACTGTGGAAGGGACGGGGAAGAAGCGATCTGTTACAAGTAATGCACATAGCGGAGACAGGAACAGGGTAACTGAGGGGCAACAGGATATACTGATCAGGGCACGCAGTGTCACCCACACCCCACCTCTTGTTGCTGACGGGTGACAGGGAGTAGGGAGACACCTCATTCCCATCATCTGGGCTGGAGCGCTTGGAGCTGAGAGAGTACTAGAGAAATACCGACAGAAGAACATAGGTGAGTCCGGTGGAGTGCAAGCATTAGAATAAATATCCTGAGATAACCCAAATACTATATCCCAATATGTGCCACCTTATTCTTTTAAATAGGATTTGTAGGGGTGCAGCCCTCAAATCTTGGACATCTTTAGTTGGCAAAGAACAAGGGCCCACTGGCCACCTGCTTTTGGGGTACGAAGGTCAAAAAAATGGCAGCTGCTGTGGGATTACCGTGAAAAGGCTCTTTTTTTCCGGGGTTGAAGGCTGCAGCCGGCGGTCCTCAGTCTGGGGGTCCTGCACTTTCTCGATCCCAGCACCCAACAGCTCATTCTTTAGCAGTGCAGAGTATGCAAGACCGTCTGAAAGGGTTTGTGAGGGGAGGGGGGGGGGGGGGGGGGGGGAGGGGGAGATGAGAGGTGAGAGAGGGCAGCACATGCAGGAGTCTGTGACTTACACACTCTTGGCAAACCTCAGATATTACTATCCAGAATGAATTCCCCCAATACACAGTGGACGCAAACCCTATAGATTCTAAAGGGAGTGCTGCTGGAGTCTTGTTTATTAATTAGCGCAAAAGCACTTCACTTTTTAACAGGAGGTAGCACTGAGCAGAGATCAGCAGCCAGGTGTGGCTCTCCCCAGTGTATATTGATGCTAATTAGACCTTGATGGCTCTCAGCTGCAGACATTCAGATGCTGTGAACCATCATGTGATATTTAATTAAGCAGTCCACAAAAAAGTAGCCTCTGTTAATACCAGAGACACTTAACCCTTTAGTGCACTGGGAAAAGTTAATGTAGCAGCCCAAGGACCACATAAGGTGTATGTGGTGTCTCCCGCCTCACCTTTCCCAGTGTCCGAGGTGGCGTCCTTGGCTTTCCTGTTCTGACTTGGGGATTTTTCGTTTTCCTGCAGCCGGTAGGAAAAGGAAAATACCCAGTAATTATGCCACAGCTCGAGATCAGAGATCATACAGTGTACATTGTACAGTCTATGGTTAGGACTATCGTTATACATGGAATAATATTGGTGTGCTGTATGTGGAAAAATAAAAAAAATATGATATACACACACACACACACACACACACACACACAACACACACAACACACACACACACACACACACACACACACACACACACACACACGTAGTATGAATATACCCATCTAAATACACATTCATGTTTGAGATTTACTGTACACGTCCCCTTGCATCATGTCCCAGGTGAGGGGGTGTTTGCTCAGCCTGCCCTCCCACTCCCAGGATCCGCGTCACTCACGTTTATCCGGTGGAAGTTGATGCTCCAGTTTGCCCCAGCTCGGGATGGGATGAAGCGGTCTCCGTGTTTGCTCGGAGAAGACACAGGGGAGTTTGACGGGGTCAGCGTCCGCCTCATCTCTGCTACCTGCAGTGGAGGGGGCATCATGAAATAAATATGGAGGTGTCAGTGCAGTGAAACCATGCAGCCCTATAACACCTGCAGTATCATTTTTACAAATTCCACACATACATTTAGCTACTTAACCCCTTGCTGTTAGAGGGGACTGCAAAGCATTGCTCCACAATGGCAGTAAAAGGGTTAAGTTCCAATACATATCACAGCATGCACAATAAATCGTTGTGGAAGGTCAGAGAGCACAAGTTGCAGTCCCTGAACTCCAGTGTGTAGAGCAGCTGAGGTCAAACAAACATACGGGAGCCAATGGGAGAGAAGGATTCGATGGTAACCCAACTATAGAGTGAATACAGAACAGCTATTACCCCAATAGCTACACTGAAACCAACATCAGATTAGAACTGCTCTCCTAGCCCCATTTGCTACATGCTAGTTTAGTTCTACCTGCGCCAACCCTTTGTTAATGAAACAGTTACTACACTACATAATAGGGTATCCCTATTTACCTTTTTTTACCCTTGTTCACATATTATTTTTAAACAGTGTATATTATTCCCAGGGAATTGACCTAAAAGCCTACATGAATATAGCTGCTAATCCCCTGCCTCAAGCTTTGTCTGAACAGATTCAGATAAGAGTTTATCTGATAGGCGTCTGCATGTAGGACAGTTCTGTGCTACCTGGTGAAGGGGAACAAGCCGCTGTGTCAATACGTTACTGGGGCATTGGGCCTTTATAAATGAACATTCACAATAACATTAAAAAAAATTTGGGCTCTAAAAAGGTGAACTTTCAAGAGAAATCATTTTTGGGTTAACTTCATTTAACCCCATGTCTGCCGTAGAAGCCAGCAACACCTTACAAAAGCAATGTCACTAAACCCTTTAGTAGCAACAGGGTTAAAACCTCAACTGTTTCCAAGCACCATAGGGGCTTCCAATTCCAAACAGTTTGACCCATAAAGAAATAAGACATCTGGTCACTCACAATCTGCTCATCTCCAAGGCTCAAAATGATTCAAATGTCAGGGTGCTGGTCTTTGTAGTGAGACCCCCCTCCCCCCATCCCCAAGCTACAAGCAACACTACAAAACTTAAATGTATGCCGAGGCAGAGACTTGCAAATTAAATAGGTTATAAGACCTTGGAGGCAGGAAATGAAACATTTGCACAATTCACTGCCAGAGGATCCTGCAACGCAATGGCAGCAAAAGGGTTACAGACGCATTGTTACAAATGATTAGTAGATTGCACACTCTGAGGCAGAGTTCCTGTGCTCCCAATGCATACTCCTAGCCCTGTACTATATCAATACGCCCTTGTATTGTGATGCTGTGTACCATATAGAGAGGAATAGTTACCCCTGCAGTGCAGTCCTGGAGGACGCTGAGTGGGGCACATCTCTGACTCTTCATCCTAAACCCCGCCACGTCTTGCCCGCGAGATAGATATGTTATATATTATAACACACAGAGGAGGTCAAAGCTTGAGGCAGATTCCCAGGGTTTAAATGGCTTTGTTTAAAAGCACAGACAGTGGGAGGCAGAGGGGCTGGGCCCAAATAACAAAGAGGAAAGGGGAGTGGGTTGTGGGAGAGGCTGAAAACATTAACCCCCTGGCTGCTGCAGTCATTGTGTAGTAGTGGAGGGAGAAGGGAGCAAAAGGAGGGAAATGGGGAAGGGTATCGGGGAGCAAATACTTCTCAAAATAAAAAAGGAGCAGCTCATTTGGGTTGGAGAGGGGTGTAACAGAAGGCACTTGGAGGGGACAGGCCCAGCATTTTGGAAGTGGGAGCACCTAGTAAAAAGGAACAGTCCCTTGTAGACATAATTAACCCTTTCAATGCCAGAGGGCCAGCAACATATTTCCCCCAAAGGGCTGAGATTAAATCAGAGCGATTTTTTTTTTTTGCAATTAAAAATGCCAAACAGATACCTAGAAGTCTTTTAAAAAAAACATGTTCTATGGTTCGTTTATAAACCTGGTAAGCGGAGTGTTGGAATGGATTTGATTTCCTCTGGCTGCTCCCTTTTGCACTGCACAGAACATGAGTTTGCACAAGCAAAGCCCCCCTGCCCCCCACCCCTCTCTCCCTTTTAATCGACCAACAGGAGCCCAGTTGATAGATCAGAAGTTCAAATAAAATAAATGCTCTTCATTTTTCAAGAAACTAAAAAATGACACAACTTTTCAGCACAACCTGGGTTAAAGAAGTGCGTAGCCAGAACCCCTACTCCATCAGCTGTTACGACCATCCTTTGATGACTGTTTTAAGAGAATTATAGGTTTTTTTTGCAAACTAACAGGGATTTCACTTGCAGGAAATCCACACAACTCTCAGGGCCACAAATTCAAGACTAGGGTATTAATTATGCAAAAAAATTAAATAAAGCTATGTATGGTGCAATATACCCTGCTACCTCTGTATACGTTAAATAGATTTACAACCCACCCACCACCGGCCTCCCCATGCACTTACACTGCTACACTTTGCACGTGTCACTATAGTGTGTGAGAGAGAGCTACAATGCACTGCGCTTTGGGAAGAAAAGGAAGCATTGCCACAAAAAAACAAACTAAAAAAAAACAACTTTGCAAGATAAACAATGCCTTGGTCCTCTGCTATAAGGACCCATCAGTCAGGGCAGCGGAAATTCACTCATATAGAGGATAAACCCTTTGCGGGTCAGTCCCCTCTGGCAGCGAAAGGGTTAAGATGTGGGTATTGAATACAGTTCATTTCCAGCAACAGCAACTTACACTCCCTCTTCACCAAAGGCTGCACAACTGGCATCATTCGGTTGCAGAACCAGATTTACCAAGCAATAAAGATTATTTTTTTTTATTATTATGATGATTTCTAAATCTGCAGCCATTGTCTGCTCCAGTTTAACAGCACTTTTGCTGCCGGGCAAGTTGATTGTGTGATTTCTGGGTAAAAACGTTATCTCCCTCTGCTTCTTTCTTCCCAATGAAAATGGGGCCCACAGCCAAAAACCATGCTACCAGGATTCCACCCCACAGGCGCCTCAAGTATACATTATGGATATTCCTCCCACAGAAACGTTGTACTCATGCATAGAGGGCGACAGATCGGTGTACACACAGAAAGCACTCTACAGGCGGCGACTTTGGCACCTACGCAGGGCATGGTGTTCTCGTTCTGGAGGTTGATCTGCCGCAGGAGGCGCCTCTCGTAATCCTGGTCCATGGCGGATAGGAGGTGGGGGAGGGGGGGGGGAAGAGGGATGGGGAGGGGGGGGTAGGGTAGAGAGGACCACACGGCTCAGCTCCTTCTGGGCAGACACCAAGCTGGTGCCCAGTGCAGAGAGCTACAAGGAGAGAGATACTGTGAGGAGATACAGGAATGCAGGGCTGGCACAGAGAGGCTGAGTACCCCCACCAGTGGTTGCACAGGCTTATTTAACCCCTTGATCCTACACCCCTTACTATTTTAGTTATCTCACACAGTGACACTGCATCTCACTCCTGCAGCCTCTCTTGCAATGCTAGAACTACCCATCCACACTGCATCTCACTCCTGCACTGCAGTACCCCCTGCTACTTCATTACATACAGCTGTCACTGCAACTCAACCCTGCAGCAAGCATCCCATTGACACACAGCTGTCACTGCACCTCCATCTTAGCTTGAGGGGTATCCTCTGCTATTTTAGTAGGGACACTACAGCTATGTCCTGCAGCATCCCCTTGCATGCCTGTACAGCGCGCACACACACACACACACACACACACACACACACACAGCTATTCCTGTACCCCTTTGCACACAACTCTGTTACTACCCCCCTGGCAGGGTAAGATTATTTCTTGCTCACATGACTGGACATGCAGGTTACCAATGTGAGCTTCACTTATGCACACTGAGGCTGGGAAGTCATGATGCGGGGTATTGAACAAAGAAATGGGGTTAACAGACATTTAATTCAATGGCAGCTAACGCTAGATCGGAGGTGCGATACCCAGCATCACGACTTAATGAATGCCGGCCATAGAGAGACCCTGCACAGGGACAGAGAGGCAGAGCTCAGTGTGTATCTGCAAAAGCTGTCAAAATTACACAAGCTGTCAGGCTCGTGACACACACACACACACACACACACACACACACACACACACACACACACACACACACACACACACACACACACACACACACACACACACACAATTCTTATATGTCTGCAGGAAAAATGATAGATATTACTATCATACAGTATAAAAAGCATCAGATTGATGGAGGAGAGGATATCACTGCACCAGTTAATCCCTTATACTACACAGATCCTACAAAAGATATGGGCATCCTACATATCACCCCTAGGGCCTCTTTAAAACATTGGAGGATTCCTTGTGACCCTGTCTTATTTGTACAAGTAAACTCATGTTTACAGATCCTTTATGGATGTAAATATGACATTTTATCTTCTCCTGATAAATTAACATATGCAGCATTCAATGTGCCTGAGGGCTGGCCCTTTTATAAGGTCTGCAGCCAAATCATCGTATAGAGACCCCACAGACAGGAGTCTGCTTACTACAGGATGCATAGGGCTTGGCATGGTCCCTCTCCAAAATACCTACTGCTATATAGCACGCTGCGCCAGGTTTAGAGACCCCTGTGCCAGGGACAGACATGATTCTGATTTCCCGTAGCTTCATTTAGGATCTACACACACAGGACACTGTTCCTTTTTGAAGCATAATGTAAAATAATACAGGAGTATGACTATCATAAGGGCATCATCTTATATGACGCATTGCAATGCTTCTCTTCTACTGAGATGTCTAAGTTTGAGCAGTAAAAGTCATATGAGGTTTTGTTTCATTCATTGAAATATACGGTTCAGAGGCCCTAATCAAAGGGGATCTACTAGTCTAGGCCAGAGCCACCGACATGCAGAAAATACATGTCAGTTCCCTGCATCCATAAGGCAAATTATACTGATATGCGCCTCTCTGGGCCAGAGATGCAAACAGGGAATTAAGATAACCCATCCCACAAGCAAGCAGTCTGCAAGAAGGGGTGAGGGGCATCAGGAAATGAAAGATGCTTTTAATACATAAAGATGGGTGACTATATGATCTTGGCTGGAATGAATAACTGATGTGGACGCTGCAGTATATTTTAGGAAGGGGCACACCAGGAGGATGTAGATGATTGGGTAAGAGGGTGATATGGCAGAGTGGGGGTGTGAATGAGTAGACACTGAGGGCAGATGGGCGAGAGGGTTCATAGGGTGTGTGTAGAACAGGTAGATGAGGTGAGGGGGATAATAGGTTGAAAGCGTAGTTGGGGTGAAATAGGTAATGTTTGGTGGGTAGATGAAGTGAGGGTGCAGTTAGGGACGTAGTTGAGCTGTGGAGGTTATTTGGGGAGATGTAGGGGGTAGATGAGAACAGGTTATGTAGATGGTGACACTGACAGGGACAATAAGTAGGATGTAGAGCGACATAAAGGTACTTGGGGGATGTTATTAGGGTCAGGGAGACCTCCTCGTGAGGCTCTGCTCTCTGACCCACCACCCCCTTCGCTCTGCTCCCAGTCCCCGGCCTTCCCCGCTCCTCACCTGCCCGCCCCGGGTCTCCAAATTCTCGGTCTCAATATGGCGGCGCCTTCTCCGCTGCTCTCTCCGCTCTCCTCCCCCTTCACTCTCGGGCCGCGCGGGGCATCACGGGAGCACGGCACGTCACCTCATTCGAATCAATACAGGAAGTGCAGGGCCCACGCGTCTCCATAGTAACCGGGCCTAGCAATGAAGCCTACTGCGACCTAGGGCAGCCTGGATCTGTCTCCATGGCAACTGATGCAACTGCGGGGATTATTAGTGCTATCACCCCCTGCAAGATGTACCGGTCACCAGGCAGCACACACACACACACACACACACACAAATGTCCATTATTATTATTATTATTATTATTATTCACTGGAAGCTCTCTTATAAGACAGGACCCCATCCTTTCTTGCAGATTATTCATTTTATTATGGTCACCCTGATTTCTTTGTAATTAATGCCATCCATATACTCAGCACCTTCCATTAGGTGCAAAGAAAAAATGTCTCTCAATTGGTTTATAACGATTTATTTCTGTCGTTAAATAACTCTATGCCCAGGACATACTTGAAAACGAGAGGTAACTCTCAATGTATTACTTCCTGGTAAAACATTTTTATAAACTAAATAAATAGATGGCTGTTATACCGAGCAAATGCATTTCTACAGATTTGAGGCTAAACATGGTCGGAGCCTGTGCCTTATAGAATATTTTGTAAGCACTAATTGTAACTCCTTTGCTGTCAGAGCCATGCACTGCCGAGGGACATAACAACAAGCAGAGCGAATACCTTCACAGCAATATAATATCATGCAGTGATATACAGTAATACCACACAGAGAGATATAACATGCATTCCTCCTGTCTCTGTAAGTTCTCCTCACTTACCACTTAGATTGTGAGATCTTCAGGGCCGGGATTCCTTTTCCTATTGTTCTATGTCTGAAGCGCTTATTCCCATTGTTGTAATATTATGTCACGTGTATTCTAAAGTGCTATGTACCTGGATGGTGCTATATAAATAAAGATATACATACAACATTCAGTGGTATGATAACACACAAAGCTATATAATAACATGCAGAGTGATCTAATAACACAGTCATATAATAACACACAGAATGATATAATACCATAGAGAATTATATAATAACTTGAAGTGCAATGCATTTCTGGCCCCTCTGGCAATGAAGGAGTTAATTATTGCCTCTGCATTTTAAGCTGCTGACACATAATGCCAGCAGCTGCATCAACTCACTAACACTGATGCACACCAATTTACATACAGAAACACACATTAACCCTACACTGGAGTAATATTGTGGTAAGAACACTATCTTTGAAGTGTTTTGAATCCCAGTGGCAGCTGCTTGCGACCTTGAACAAATCATTTAACCTCTGTGTGCCTCGGACACCAAAATTAGATTGTAAGCTCTTCAGAGCAAGAGCTCATTGGGGTAGATTCATCAAGTGCCTGCACGGTTCATTGCACATGATTCAATGTCAACTTCCTATGGGGGTTATCTAATTGCCTTAAAAATTCGATGGACACTTTCAGTGCTTGATTTACAATATATATATATATATATATATCAAATGTAAATATACTGTATGCTCATTTGCATGTCTTAGGCAGGTCTGCAACGCCGCCTTTCACCATTATCACCCAGCACACAGCACTTCCACTGCAGCAAGGGATTCTGGGAAATGACATGCAAATGAGCACACTGTCACTTTTTGCTTCAAAAACCATTTTATACATGGTTCCCTATAGGCTTAAGCTTGCTGCATTGTCACAGCTTTGAGCACAGCCAGGGTTAAGATATTATATATATGTAGCGGTCATGTAAAATGCCTACAGTCATCTCTCCTGCTGGCAGTAAGGCCTGGTAAGTGTGGGGCATGCCAGCAGTAATTATGGAGGTTTCCCTCACACCCCTGGTGGGTGCTCTGTGTATGGCTGGGAACTGGTCAACATGCTCTGACTCATGGTTAGTGAGTCCGAGAATGGGGTCAAGCCTCAGAAGCTTATATAAAGGGGGGGGGGGGGGGGGGGGGGGGGGGGGGGGCAAGCACTGTGTTCCATAAGTTAGTTGTTAGTGCTTGAAAGTGTAAGTTTCGATGCAGATTAGCAGTGTTGCTGGAAAGCTCTGTCAGAGCTGAGGAGGGAGTTCTGGAGTTAGTTATAGTAAAACCCATAGAGCGGGCGATGTGTACAGGGACTCGGCACAGGACATTGATTCCTGCGGGGAAGGATTCACCTGATTAGGGATAGAATACACTAACTAAGGAGGCATGCGATTAGAATGAGCGAGCTGAAGATATTCCTTGTGGAGGGCAGTGCCCTTGACGTGTCAGAAAGATGAGTTCACCGAAACCCTCTCTTGTATCGTATCTGGTGAGAGTGTACAGATAGGAGAACCAACGGAGGAGTTTCCTGCTTGCCAGGATACTCCGCCCATGCCGGACGCAGGGACCATGGTGAGGGTGGAGGCGTGCAATTTGTAACTAGGTGAGCTCAGACATCTATCAGATGCCTGTTTGACGGGTTCTCCCACAACATCCGATGCGGGAAGACTCAGGAGTCCTGTGTAGCCAGCAGTGCAACCATTGACAGAATCCACACTGTAATGGGTCGCGGTTAGACCACAGGGGCCAAGTGTGAGATTGGGTGGGTACGCGCCGGGCAGAAATACAGTTACTTTGGAGTCGCTGCTGAGAGCAGATCCGTCAACAGGACAGCTTTTTGCTAGGTCCACTGGGGAAACAGGGAGAGTGTCGCTGCCACTTTGTGCTGAGTGTAAGGAGACCGCTGGGTGTACAGGGGGAGGAGGCTGAACGAGGGGAGGTGACGTCCGTGAACTTCAGCAGGGAAAACGGCTAGGAAGGGCCTGAACGGGAGGGCCAGGGGTCGTGGAGGCGGCTATAGCTTACGAGCCAAAATTGAGGCAGTGCGAGTTGGGGTAGATGGCAGCAGGGGACAGTCGTGTTAAAAAAACTTGGGTCGAGGCCATGGAGAGGCGTTGCGCATAGTGACCAAAGAACAGGGTAGTACGACCCCCAAGTCAGTACTGCCATGGCAGAGCCAGCGAGAGACTAGCATTCCAGACACTCACCGTAGGTAGCAAGACTGGAGGAAGAGTCACAGAAGACCCACTGAGGAGACGTGAGCCTACGCTGACTCCGGCCGTGCACCACCTCACCCCTATGTATTTAGTCCCACTCAGAAAAGTACACATGTGTGGTTGCATCTGGACTAATCTTTTTGTCCAACCTCTGTGGTGCTGCCCGCAGGAGTGGCACAGCTCGATTGCGAAGTGGGAATACGAGGGACCAGGTAAGAGAGGAGAACCGCGTGCGAGACTAAAATGGGGACAGGGCGGCTGAATGGGGAGGGCCCCGTGGCGTTGCAACCACTTGAAGAGCACGACTGTCGCTGTAAGTGTCCTTAAACGAGTTTGCTCTGGAGCGGAATCAAATGCCGTGGGCTGCCCCTTTTTTTCCTGCCTGGGACAGCCCGAGGGGCAACACCACTTGAGAGTGTGAAGAAATTGTAATCATGGGGGGAGAACCCGCTGAGGGAGACAAACAGCGTGGCACTTTGGGTCCAAAGTCAACCAATGGCGGTGGTTCCCGAACTTTAGGAAGAAACCGCAGGTGGACAGTTAAGAAAAAAATGGCGGCTGCAGAAGCTTTGCACAGAGCTGGCCGAGGACTGGCGCGACAGCAGAGCCCGCCCTGATGGGGGCATGGCGCGGAAAAGCGTATGGCGCGCGGCGATGGACAGTGACAATTCAGCCACTGTGCTGAGTCAACCGTTGAGTTAATGGACCTCCCTGATTTCTACCAGGGGATGACTTTCAATTATGGCCTGTGGGGTGCACTCATTGGGCACAGGGCACTGATATACAGACGGCGCCACTACAGAAGAGTAGTTCGGCCGTGGAGGTGAATTGCAAGGAAGCGTTCCTGTGCAAAAAGACTGCTGCAAGAGACAGAGCGGGACGTAGATCGACGGACGAACAGGAAGTCAGCATCACTGGGAGGAAATGGCGCGAAGCAAACACGCACAGCCGACGACCCACAGGAGCTGAGAAAGTGAGAGGTCGAGAAAGGTGGAGCCAGTGGAATCACCTGGGGTGACACGCACAAGTATGACAACACTGCCGGGGGGGTTCCACTAGTCAGAGAAAGGGAGGGACCGAAGATTGGCGGGCATCCAGCAACTTCTCACCAGTCAGTTGCGAGGAACACAGAGAGAAGGAGAGAACCTGTACAGGAAGTGACCTCCTGTACCAAAGAATGGCACTGCCCTCCCAACTGCTGGCACTATGGTCTCCACCCAGCCTACTTCAGTGCCCGGACGTGGTGCTGTAGTGAGGGGGCCAATAACTGACGAGAACGGTGGTCGGGCTCTGCCTACAATGCGGGCGCCCGGAAGGTATGTGTACTGTTGATACGCATGAGTCAACGTTGCCCTCATTGCGGACTGTGATCCGTGGACTATCCCAAATGCGTCCGAATAACAGGCGTGCTGACACCCCCCGGTGGATGGACAGTGCGCGCTGCTGAAGTCCCAGGGCGCGCTGTGGATTGAACAGACGCCGAGGCGCGGAGAAGGGGAGCTTGAAGCCTCTAGGCGGCGCCGCTGGGTCACTGGCCATTGAGGAGGCTGGGAGTAAACCCGAGACCGGGCAAAGAGACTTTTCACCCCGCACCCGCGAAACCCTAGGTCGGGGAGAGGGGACTACTCTGATGAGGACCCTTGAGATCTGGCGGTTTAGCACAGAACGGAGCGGAAAAGACAGACGGTAAAGAACAACGCCCCGTGGGGGTGAGTGACAGGACGTCCACGCAGACGATCGGCGATCCGACCGACGGAGTCCCGCCATTCCATACCTGGCGGAGAACTGGGGAGGAGAAGACGCCTACACCCCTTCGGAAAAACAGATGATCTTAAGAAAAAATGGGGAGTAAGTACGCGACAGGTGACCGGGCTGTTGGCCCCCTATACCCTAAAACAAAAGTCGCCATCCGGAGGCAAGGGCCAGTCGGGCACGTGCCGCCGGCGTAAGCTCACAGGGTTTCTTCCGGGGTTAGGGGTCGCAAGACGCTCCAAATAGAAAGAGGAAGGAAGAAGGACGGCGCAAGCGGCACAAAAACGTCTGTGCGCGTCCGGCCGGAAAGAGGGACAAACACAAGACAACATCTTGGGGGCCATGAAGCGTGGCGTAACGAGGCGGGTGTACAATAAGATGGGAGATAGGAACATTACCGACGCGATTGGCAACCAGTAAGAGAGGAGCTAACGGGCGGTTAGAAGATGACAGCACCAGCGAGAGGAGAGAAGAAGGAGGCATAGCGGAGGCGTACGATAAAGCCGGAAGGGTGCCGAGCACGAACGCAAGCTAGGAAGAATGAAGAAAAAAGTAGATCCGGGCAAGTACCTAAAACTGAGAGCCGCACGGAGGGAAAGAAGGACGAGCATAGATTCGGGAGGGAACAGACCAAGAGCAAGCAGGTTAAACCGGGGGAGAACACGGGCACAAGAGGGCGCGGAAGAGTGTAAAGGGGGTCATAGAAAGCACATAAGACGGGCACAACCTATGCACCGAAGGAGCAGAAGGAAAATAAATACTGGGGTTGAGGAAAAGAACAGTCTCAGGCAAACCAAAGCGTCCTCCTCAAAAGAATCCGGGGTGGGGGCCGGGACAACGGGAATCTCCGGGGAGGGGATAAGGGAAGTGGCACAGGAGGCCTACAGGACGAAGCGAGGTACACATCCGGCTCCCGGCACGCGAAAAGGCATCGAAAGAGGAGGAAATGTGGATAGATAGAGCGGGTAAGCCCAGCAAGAAGAGAGAGGCGCCGTAAATATGGGAGGAAATGGAGCTGAGGCGGAAGTTAAAACATAAGGGGCAGGAAAACGTTCCACAAGAATAAGAAAAGGAAAACACAATCGCGATAATCCAGCGGAAGCCAACAGGATAATGGTGTTAGGTCGTGGAAGACATAGCTAAGAGGAAGAGAGGCCGGAGAACAGGGAGCCCGAGAGCCCATTCAGACGTAGAAAGGCAAGCGGTGGGAACCCACAAGGTCGCGGGTGAAAAGGTGAACTGAAGGGGTGTAGAAGAAAATGAAGGGCACACGAGGGAGGGAGGTAGGACGTAGCGCTGGAGTCGACATTACCGAGAGCCGACTAGAAAAAGAAAAATATAGGGGGATAGAGGGAACTGAAGTGGGATAAACGTCGACCGTTGTCCAACGCTTCCCTCCGTCAGGACTATCTCCAAGGTCGACGGAGGGGACTCATCCTACAAAGTTGGACTGGGCTCGATTACGTTACAACGGGAGCTGGCCAGGCCGTGAGGGGCCAGACTGGCGAGAAGGAGATTGGGGTGGCATCTGGAGTAGGCAGAGAGGGGTGTTAAGGTAAAAGGAGTGGGAAGGGATAAAAGGGGCAAGGAGGGTATAGAGGGGTGGTAAAACTGCGTAAGATGAGGGGTCACATTCGAGTAACGACTTAAGGACGATCCGGAAGAGGTCAGGAGAGGCCAAGGGGTGCCGACCGACAGGTGAGCACGAGCAAGAGTGCGACGGAAGACCAGAAAGACGATTTTTTCCGGCTCATTGGGGCTATCAGAGGCGAGAGGAGGGTAGGACGGACACAGGATTGCGACTCATGCATGGGTCCGGAGGCGACAAGAAAAAACATACAAACGTTCACCCGGGACCGCGAAGGAAGACCCGGAAAACGACATAGCCGGAAGTGAGAAAACAGGGATTAAGGAGAAAGACGATCGCTCCATGGATCGCACGGGAATGGGGGGCGCACGCAGCAAGACCGAAGACCAGGGAAAGGGTACTAGCAGAGGGCCCTAAGCGGAAAACACATAGAATAACACGCGGGGACGAAGAACGTCAAAACTAAGACGAAGGGGCCTGCTGGAGCCATTAGAAGTACGTTAGGAACAAGGATAGTAAGGCGAAGTCTAAGGGAAACATTCATAAGAAAAGATGAGATAGCCACGGGACCGGCAATGAACGAAGCAGAAGAGGGGGGGGGAGAGAAGGGAGAATCAATTGGGGAAACGGTGATGAAGTTACATATAACAGGAGGGATGAGAGCGATGGGGGCATCACCCACTGGGGGCCAACCAAGAACTCTGCGGACCAACAGGGGCGATGGTGGAGGGAGGGATCACGATAGGCCTAGAAACGTAAGTGGTCCAACTGGGAACCAGAGATAACTGGCTAGGGTAGGTTAGAGGAAAATGTTAGCGACACAGTGGACAAATCGAATGCATGGGGCGACGCGATCAGAGAGAACGGCATGAGGGATATGGATAGCTAAGAAAATGCGAAAAAAGATGACGACAAATGTGGTGATGGGTCGCACAGAGACATCGGGATAATGCTCCCTTACCCTGCCTCAATCACCGTCCGGCTTCCGTCAGTACCCGCGCTCCGGGGCGGTCGATCGCCGAACTCCTACACCCTACTCAGCAGTATGCTGTTTAGTCCGGCGGGCGTGCGCCCACGGAGAAGCTTGGAGGTGCGAGAACTCCCCGACCTGGTAATCCAACAACCTATTCCGCTTACCTGTCCACAACATACTTGAGGCTTACTGGTCACAACATACGGTGCGAATCGCTGGAAGGCCCCGCGCCAGGCCCCAACGCTGCAACGTGGGAGGTGAACGTGCATACTTCTTGGCGGAACGCGGAGGCAAATCGCTACTCGGATGTCGGTCGTGGAATAAGAGACTCCCCGCATGGGGGTCCAACGCGAGATGGCGACGCTTCCGGTTCCGGGTGGACATCACTTACCGGTGGCGGACGGGGAACCCAGAAGGGGATGCAGCGAACGCTCCGGCCGATGGGGGAAGGCCCCGACCGCTCGTATTCACCATAAAATGGAGAGAGCGGTGTCCAGGACTTGAGAGGGTGCGATCATCATCCTTGGACAGTCTACGGACAGCCGGAGCGGGTCGTAACCACCCGTGGGGTCCCCTTCCATGCCCATACCCAATCCCCAGGCCCTTAGCTAATGCCCACTACCCTATATCACAACGTGTCACGCGGTTCACCGCCCAGCTGGAACTTGTGGCACATACCTTTGGGGGGGGAGAAAACGGACTGGGGAAAGGCAGCTCAGTGGAGCTACGGAGGGTGGCTCACGTGGAGAGGAGGAGAGAATTGAGGGTGTCGATGATACAGCACCCCAACTGGCAGTAAAGGGCTCCGGGGTGCATCAGGTGGTCCCGACCGCGGGTCCCACAAGGTCGTCCGGGGTTGTTTTTCGTTTTGATGATGACAGGGAACCGGGATTAATCCCTTTAAGGAGACCGAGGTGTGGGCTCCACTAATTTAGGGGTACTCCGCATGATGGACCGTACTCGGGTTACTCATCCGGGGAGGGTGGTTGATTTCTGGTGGAGAGAGGGAGACAGTTTACACCCAGAGCAAGAGGGACAGGGAATTACAGGAGAGGTGGTTCAGCTGGAGCGTTAGAGACATAGCGCCTGGGATCCCCGACACACTGTCAGATCCGTTGACCTGATGAGCCCCTATCATGGGTGTTTACACTGGGAGGGCGGTAAGCCGATCTGACCAGAGTTAGTAGGGCGGACGAGAGAGGGCTATAATAGCAAGTATAAAAAAATCCCACTGGTTGGTAGATCCCTATGTTCCGGAGACCCTGATGGTAGAATTGGAGGACAATAGGGAAAAAATCGTTGGCTCCAAGAAACTATAGAGCTGTACTTAACCAAGAGGGGGAGCGACATAGTAGGTAAAAAGGAAAAGAAGAAGAAAGAATTAGACACCCTGTGCGCGAGTGTGGGAGCATAGGGAGAAATGTTCCAAAAACATAGAGTGACCTTATGTGCCAGAGAGAGGATCACCTAGGCATTATTCTGTTGCGTCCTGATATGGGTACGGGAAGTGAGGAAAACCTGACCCAGATCACTATTTTTAGGGGGTACATGACGCATCCTGCGGGTCTGTGGCTGCTGGTCGGCGGGCTTGGCGGATGACTGTATTCATGTATACTACTGTATTTTGAATCGTGTGATGTGTAATTATGTTTCTTTTCTGTTGCAGTGCTTCCTGGAAAGAGGTATCAAATTTAGTCCCAGCAGGACGTGGGATTCACACAGGGGGAGGAATGTAGCGGTCATGTAAAAATGCCTACAGTCATCTCTCCTGCTGGCAGTAGGCCTGTAAGTGTGGGCATGCCAGCAGTAATTATGGAGGTTCCCCTCACACCCTGGTGGGTGCTTCTGTGTATGGCTGGGACTGGTCACGCTCTGACTCCATGGTTAGTGATGTCAGAGATGGGGTCAGCTCAGAAGCTTATATAGGCACAGCACTGTGTTCTAAAGTTAGTTGTTAGTTGCTGCAAAGTTGAATTCTGATGCAGAGTTTACTGCAGTGTTGCTGGAAAGCTCTTGTCAGAGCTGAGGAGGTTCTGGCAGTTATGTTAAGTAACTCCTAGGAGGCTGTGTCCAGGGACTGGCACAGGACAGTGATTCCTGGCGGGATAGTGAACCCTGATCTAGTTATATACCTAACTAAAGGGAGCACTGGCGAGATGAGCGGCTGAAGATATTCCTTTGGAGGGCAGTTGCCTTGCCGTGTCAATAAAGATGAGTTCAGCCAGAAACACCTCTCGTGTATCTATCTGGGATGAGTGTACAGAGAGGAGCACCACGGAGGAGTTCCTCGCCAGGATCATCCCCATGCGGACGCAGGGACCCTGGTGAGGTGGAGGCGCCTGCACTGTAACTAGGTGAGACTCAGCACACTACCTCAGCTGCCTGTTTGACGGGTTTCTCCCCACACACATCATCAGCGGGAGACTCAGGAGTCCTGTAGCCAGCAGGTGCACCATATGACATACCACACTGTAATGGGGTCCGGTTAGACCACAGGGGCCAAGTGAGATTGGGTGGGTCAGGCCGGCCAGAAATACCGTTACAACATTATTTTGTACTATGTTTAACACACCAAACAATGCTGATTGATGCCACAACACAGTATACTCTGATTATGCACAAACCTTACAGACACACAGATTTAACGTACAGTACAGATAGAATATATTCCTCTAGAAATTCTGGGTTGTTTGCCTATTTGGCTGACCACAGGACTTTATGCCTGAACATGCAAGCTGGAGCCCAGCAGAGGAAACTGATCGCTCCAATACCTTCCCATGCCCCGATCCTCTTTGTGATATTTGAAGAGCAGAGGCCTGTTAGAGAGTCTGCAGGAAGAGGGGAGAGAGAAACCCTGCACAGAGAGAAGGGGTGACGTTGCTTGGAGGCTGGGGGAAAAGAGTAGGGGAATCTGCAGGAAGGCCTGATAGAGAGAGGTGACTTGCAGAAAGACCTGGGAGAGAGAGAGAGAGAAGGGGGTCCTGCGAATGCGGGTGAGAGGGGGTCCCTGCAGGAAGGCCTGGGTGAGAGAGGGGTTCCCGCAGGAAGACCTGGGAGAGAGAGGGGTCCCTGCAGGAAGACCTGGGAGAGAGAGGGGTCCCTGAGAAGACCTGGGAAAAGAGGGGGTCCCTGCAGGAAGAACCTGAGAGAGATAGGGGTCCCTGCAGGAATAACCTAGGAGAAGAAGGGGGTCCCTGCAGGAAGACCTAGGAGGAGAGAGGGAGTCCCTGCGGAAGAACCTGGGAGAGTGAGGGGGTCCCTTAGGAAGGCCTGGAGAGTAGGGGGTCCCTGCAGGAAGGCTGGAAGAGAGGGTCCCTGCAGGAAGGTCTGAGAGAGAGGGGTCCCTGCAGAAGCCTAGAGAAGGGGTCCCTGCAGGAAGCCTGAGAGAGAGGTCCCTGCAGGAAGGCCTGAGAGAGAGGGGTCCTGCAGGAAGACCTGGAAGAGGGTCCCTGCAGAAGACCTGAGAGAGAGGGGTCCCTGCAGGAAGACCTGAGAGAAGAGGGGGTCCCTGCAGGAAGGCGGTGGGAGAGAGAGGGAGACCCTGTAGGAAGGCTTGGAAGAAGCGACCCTGCACAGAGGTCTGGGGAGAAGGGGGGGCCCTGCTTGGAGGCTGAGGAGAGCGAGGAGGAACCTTGCAGGAAGGCCTGGGAAAGAGTTGGTTTTGCACAGAGGGCGAGGTTCCCTGCTTTGTGGCTAGGGAAACGGGGAGGACCCTGCGGGAGCCCTAAAGAGAGGGGGGGGGGTGGACTCTGCACAGAGACGTGTGAGAGAAAAGGGGTACCCTTCAAGGAGGTCCAAACATGCCTCTGAATGCGGAGGCCCAGCTGCTGCTTTCTCATGTCTCTAATGATGAAGAGAGGAGGAGGGGGTTGAGACCGCAGACTGTCTGAGCGGAGGGAGGCAGAGGCCAGGAGAAGGAGGAGCACTGAGGTTGTATCAACTGCAAGGCAACAGCAGGTCCTAATGGTAAATATGGGCACACCCAGATGATATTCCTTGGTTTGTTTAGGATTTTAGCTGTTACACCCCTTTGGAAACCACTTATGGCAGAAGTCTGCCATGTAATAATTTTTTTCTGTTACCAGCCTTGGCAGTGGGCACCGTTGGGTTTAACTCCATCCTTAGCTTGAAGTAGGATAGGAAATTGTTTCTGCATCTACTTTTTAAAGTAAAAAATGCACTCAAGTGATATAATTAGAATGGCAGAGATTAATGATTGGATCACAGTGTGATTGCTCACTTTGAGTACAAACCCTTATTATTAAGGAAATCCTATTTACCAGCAGGTTCAGCATGTAAGCCGGTGTTGTCCAACATCAGTATCCGAGCCTATGCAGTATGGATCCAAAACATTGAATCATTAGAGAAAGGAGTCAAGCGCATCAATTCTTGGGCTGCGTCCAGCTGAGAGTGAGCGTGCTCTCGCTCGAGCGCCGTGACAGGCGCTGAATAAGCGGGACGATTCCTGCTCATTTGAAATTTTGTTGTTGCGCGGGGGGAGGGGGGAGCGTGTCCGTGATGTCACAGAGCTGCTTTGCCCTCATGTGAACTGTTCACATGAGGCGGCCATCGCGCTACAAATTCACATATTTCTCTCTGCAAGCTCCGCGCTCAGGAGCATTGTGTGCGCGCACTCTGGATCAACACACTATCGCAATGTGTTTGCTCCACGCGTGCTCATCTTCACCCTGGACACGGCCTTAAGGCTCTATCTGACCTCAAGCTTGTAATGGAATATTTGCAGAAGATTTGGTTCATGCAGTAAATTTGGAATCTAGATCCCCAGCTCTCTCTGGCAGCAAGGAGAGCCTTGTAGCATAGACACTGTTTGCAGATCTACCTCAAACAATAACATATGTACAGTACATTACCACTTGAGGGAGAATTTCTCTTTGGGAAGAAACTTGATGCAATTACAGTATATCCAAAGCATCAGGAGGTAGAAGTGCGTTCTTACCCCTAGAAAGAAGAACAAGATATTTTTATTCCTCAGACTGCCAGTCTGAAAGGATGACAGTAGAGATAGGCAAAATCCTATTGGCTAAGAGACCATTTTCTCAACAGTCACCTAGATTGGGGACAAGGAGGTCTTTTTCATGGCCCCAAAGGAGAGCGGTATTCGCCAGAGGAAAGTTTGCTGAAGGTCAGAGAGCTCAGCAGCCCCCAGTGGGAGGATTTTATTATTCCAGTCAGGACTATGTGGCCACATATCTCGCTGTTTCACTGGCCTTACTTGAATCACATCATTTTGATTCTTGGCGCTCTTATTTTTTACATTAGAGTTATGTACTCATTAATAAGTGTGTTTTAAATTTATATTTATTCACCCACTACATACATTTATCCACTGGTGTCCCTGTGCCAGAGGTGACAGTGCTCTCTTGGGGTTCTTTCTTCTTTGTTGTTCTATTCTGTGTGAGTTCAATCAATAGAAGACAGATGGTCCTTCAGATACTATCGTATTGATACCATCTGGGTTCAAAAGTCCCAAAAAAGACAAAAAAATTTAACAAACTGTCCACGGACAAGGAACCAAGGTATGCATCCATCTTGGGAAGTCTACTACGAGGTAAATTAATAAAGAGTACCTAAAAGATAACAGCAAAATATCCAAAATTCCTGGTAAGACTTGGATTTAACGCTGGTCCTATACCTAAGAGAAGTAATCACGTACTAGTTAGATCAAAATGATCTATTGAATATGATCTTCCAAGAAGTAAACCTACAATTGGATGTTATTGGTGGATCTAAAGAATGCCTACTTGCACTTTCCAGTGGCAGAACATAAAAAAGAGGTAAGGTTTGCAGTTGGATCATAGGCATTACCAGTATGTAGCACTTCCATTTGGCCTGCAACGGCACCAGGAACCTTCCAAAGTTCTGGCACCCCTAATAGCAGAATTGACAGATGGATCCAAATATACCCATATGTGGATATCGGCTTGTGAAATAGCAGGACATTGGTCAATTATTAAGGGACGCAGATGTAGTGATCAACAACACCATGGTGCATTGTGAACAAGGTAAAAGCCAGCTATTCCGACTCCAGTATCCTGAAGTTTTTAGGAATGGTGTTTGATACGGCAGAAGTGAGAGTAGACTGCCTTACACAAGGGCTTAGGAGATTACAGCTCAGACAACAGACCTGGGGTGATTTACCCCACCTCCCCCCTTAGGCCGCGCGTATAGTGCCTGCGCGCACCCAAAACAAATACATTGCCGCCCCGCCGCGTATAGTAAGCTTGACGGCGGCAATGCGACGTTGTGTCGCGGACTTTGAAGCCGGGAATATTTGATTTTCAAGGTCTGTCGCCTCGTGACAGCCCCTGAACAAATCAAATGCACAGAAGCCCGCGCCACCGCCGCAAAGCAAATATACTTTCGCTAGCGCGACGGGTGACATCACCCGCTCGCGGGCACTATACACGCGGCCTTATCATGAACTGTTTGTTTTTGGTATGTTAGAGTTATTCGGCTTTACCTTAAATTCCTTCCTGTAATGGTATTAGTCTGTTTTGTAGGAGGTCATGTGATTTGCGCAGTATAAGTTTGGGGATGCATTGCAGGGTTAGACATAGCACTTGGTGTTCATATTTAAGTGTGCCTGGAGTTATACAGAGGGTGGGCTTCGGTCGGCTTGGATCATGCATAACTTCATCTACATGAGGATATTGTCTGAACGTCTTTCTGTAGCCTCCTTCTCTACAACCCGGTGCACAAACTTTTTTCAGTCTGCGCCCCGTTGTCTCTCTCCCCCCCCCCTGCTCACGCACCTCCCCCTCTACCTGTGTGTCCGGCGTCTTCTGACGTCTTTGACGCTGCATTATCATGGCGACGCTTTGCCGGAAGCCACCGGAGACCAGTAAGGGAAGTTGGAGGTTTCGTGCGCGCTTCCGGATTTAATTTAAATGCCTTGGGGAAGAGCGCGGGGCCTCTGTAACCCCGCGCACCCCAGTTTGCGCACCCCCTGCCTTACACTTGTTAGCCTGCACCGTTACCCTCCCCCATTACCACAATCTCTCTCAAACTTATCCCATCCTCACCCTTCTTTCCTCCAGTTTGCTGCAACCTCTTTCTCAATAACACTTTCTCTTCCTTTAACCTGCCTCTCAGCTCTCCTTACTATAATTCACATCTCCTCTGTTCGTCCCTCTCCTTTACACACATGAACGCCACTGCTTTTCTCACTTCTGCCACCTACCCCCTCTCCTCGTAAGAGCATGTGCTCCTTCATTCTCCTTTCCCTCTTCCTTCTCTTGGCTGCTGGAGACATTTTTTTCAAACCCTGGCCACCTCTCAAATTCTCATCTAATATCTAAAAGCTCCAACCTATCTCTCCCCCCCCCCCCACCCCCCCACACCTGTCTCCCTTTTTTTTCTGGAATGCTCGCTAACTCTCAAACAAAACACTAGACTGTTCATACCTGTTTCCCTCTCGCTTCCTTCACCTCTTTGTACTGACTAGAAACTTTGCCTCACACACTACTCTTCTCTCCTCACTGTAAATGTCAGTCCTTACCTACACCTGATTCCCCGACACACTCATCCTTTGAGGCCCATACTTCGCCTTTTCTCTTCTGCTCTTTCATGCATAATGCTGTAATCTATAGGCCACCTAACTACATCGTCACACCCAATTTCCTTTCCTGACTTTGAATTCTGGTTATCCTTTTCCTGTCTGTGACTTGGTCTCCTAAGATGAGAGTGGGTAACTATCACACTGATGACCCCTCTCTAATTCCTAGGCATCTCACTTCCTCCAATGGCTCTTTCAGCACCCCACAGGATGGCTGCTTCATGACCCATCTTCTCAAAAACTGGTCTTTATCTGATTTTTTCACTCTTCTTTCCGCTCTCTGACCACAACCTCATCTCTTATTTCTCACACTCAACCACCAGCCTCTCCTTGCAATAGTTGCAACATGCTTTCCATTGACCTTTACTTCTTGGGATCCACGCCTAAAATATATATTTTTTTCTTTTTATTCTTTTTAATTTTTACTACCACCAATTCTGAAGCAAACAGCCTGTGTCAACAACTTTACAACAATGTTCCCGTCTCCTCGCTTGACCAGTATGCTCCTCATGTATGGCCGACACTCACGGAACGCCAACCCCCCGCCCTGGCTAAACACACACGACAGCCCGCTTTCTGCATTCTTGCACTCCTTCCGCTAAAACCTCTGGAGGAAGTCACATACTGGTTGATTTCCTTGACTACAAATTGATTCTGTCCTGCTTTAACTCTTCCTTTTTATTGCCAAACAGGGTTACTTCACCTCTCTTTAAATTGTCAAAAAACCAAAACACGCCACATCTTGTGTCTTTGACAGCCTTAACTTCCTGCCACACCATGCTCCACTCCTAATACACCCCAGAGTTTGCGGATTATTTCAAGTGCCAGGTAAAAGCTCTCCGCAAACAAATCCCCCCTCTGTCCCTTCCACACCCTCATTCCTAATTCTCTCTCCATCTACTTTTTTTTTTTTTTTTCCTCCTCTCTAGCTCAAGAGGAAGACGTATCTCTCGTGATGTTTTTCCTAACTTCCGGAAACCTCTCGTTTCTACCATTGTCCCCATCCCCACTAAACTCTTTAACTCACCCTGTGTTCTGCTACTTTCCATCTCTTTAACAAGCTATTGCTATTATTGAGCCCTATTGATTAAAAATACAGCCAGACCCTACCCACCTTCTACTATTGCCCTGTCTCCCTCTTGCTTCTAATCTTATGGAACGAATTGCTTCACTTTCTGAACTCCCATACCTACTTGGCTACCTCACAGCATACTCTCAGAAACCACATCACCAAGTTAGCTAATGACCTAAATCTCAAGGAAAGACTTAATTGTTTTTGATCTATCCTCCGCTTTTGATACTGTTTGCCCACCCCTTCTCCTACACATTTTTCATTATTGCATTCGTGGCATCCACTCTTGGTTTTCCTCCTAACTCTCTCACCATTCCTTCATTGTCTCTTATGCCAACTCCTTACCCTCTATGAAACTCTGTAGATGATGTAAACCAAAAAAGACTGTGTAACACGCGCTAAAAAAACATTAAAAATATGTGCTAAATGAAATAATTAGTGCAAAATATATAAACAACTGGCAGCCAGGTGAAACTGACCGTACAATCAGTAAGACCATAGAAAAAAAAGAAAAAACCGGCGCCAGAATGTCAATCAATTCCAAACCAAAATTGAGATGTCCACATAAAGGTCCTTAATGAACAGAAGGAATAGGTTGACGACTCTCATCACAGACCGCGCAATATGTAAGAAAAAATACAGATTATAGTGCAGTATGCCAAATACTGTTGCTTAAAACAGGATCACTAACAACACATAACAGACAAGACAACACACAACAACACTAGCAAGGCTAAAAATATATTAAAGATATGTTATTGACACAGCTATGCTAGTTCCGGAGGATCAGTATCCAAGGCTAAAAATGAAACCCTACTCACAGGACCCTGAATGGGTAAAGGCAGTTCACACTGAAATCGCAAGTGTAATCCTCCAAGATGGCGGGCGTCCCCACGTGATAGGGTGGAAGTGAATCACTCGAACTGCAAGGCTTTCCGGCGATGTGACGTCTCGCCCTCAATCTCCTACTGCAACGCGACGTGGTTCTCCCAATGCGAGTGTTCCTCTCTCGCTAACTGCCCCCACGCTTCACCACTACTCTCCAATGTCTCCAAGAACAAGACGACTCTAAAATACACGAAAACTCCCGACGCTTTCGTGCGCATCGCGCACTTCTTCAAGGGATGATGGGATGTTGCCTTCGCAGCATTGCTACGAACGTCCCTTCCTATGTTCCGCTACCACTACAACATTAATAATGCCCTTGTTCCCCTCCCGTTTGATTACTGAACATTCTTGTAT
>WSYH01006877.1:0-35723 GCA_036426205.1 Ascaphus truei
CCAGCCCAACAGCTGTACAGAATATTCAGAGATATACCCTTCAGCACAGTGTGGTTCAATCAATAGATTGTCAAGACTGAAAGCCCACTAATTGACCTGAAGCGATGGAGATATCTATTAACCTACCGACCTGTTGGGGGTTCCTTGAGGGACTGGAGTTGAGAGCCCTGGGTTAGCCAGTGCACATTGATAGTCATTAGTCAACTAAATAGCTGTATATGCCAATGGCTATTGGCGTTTAGCGACGACCAACAGAGTGTGGTGTGTGTGTGCCAATAGTGTTCTGCTTTCTCACTACCCTCGATAAGGGTCCTTGCCATACTCTACTGTAACTTCACATGTCTCCCAGTATGTGGCTCAGTGAGCCAGAACGTTGCTAATCCCTGTGAGCATTTCCTGAAGAGCCTCACTCAGCGCTAAGGCAGCCGAGTAAAAGAGCCGTCTGGAAATTAATGAGAATGGCTTATGACGGCAAAGCCCGAGTTCATAGATTAATACCCATCCAATTAGACTTCCACAGATCCTCATTACTGCAGCAGGCTCGGACGCTGGCAGCAAACTGAACTCTTTCAGCTACTATTAAATAAAAGCTCGCTGGAAAAGGCAGGATTGACATGCCGGCTACATTGTCTTCATCGGAACATTTACACTCCAGGTGAGATCAGTCCCAGAGTTGGTTCTCGGGGCCGATCGAACTGCCAGTCTGATGAAGAACGAATGTCATTGTGTGCGGCTTTAATGACCTTCACCTTCAGTCGCTGCACCTGTGCTCCTTCCTGCCTCAGGAAACATTTCAGAAGATACCAGGCTGGATCTGGCTCCTTTCATACAGCATTTCATGGAAACCTTTCTTGGGAGGTTACATGAGTCAGGTAGCAACAGTTGGGACGAGTTAAAGGTCATTCCAGCAAAGATTATTGCATTGATGAAGTATTTTAACAAGTCCAGGAGACCTGGTATTTAGACGGTTATAAGGATATATCAGCATTTTTGTGTGGGAAATAATACGTATTTTTATGTTGTCCTGTAAATTTCTATTTAAGCCCATAATTGGTTATTTTTACTTTTTTTAAAACAGCTAGCTTAAAATGGATAGGTCAATTCTCTGCAACAATTCTTCATTTTAGAGTAATGGGAACATTTAAGATCCGAATGGAGTATAATTCAATCCTTGGTGAATGCAAAGGGACTAGTGAACCCTTCTGCCAATTGATGTTTTGCGAGACACTTGAAACCTACTAAACATCAATATACAGATTTGATTTATTTATTATATATCTCAAAAAAGAATAGACGATAACATCGTGGCTAACAAAATGCTTCTTATTCTTGCGAGCTTTCGAGTTTTTCTTTTATATATATATAGTATAGATATATATATATATATATATATGATATATATACAATACCAAGCACGCAGTATATGGATATATCTACCTACATGTGTATGATAACACACGCAATCCAGTGCTCCTCCCAAATGGTCTACATTTTTGTTGGGGAGTGAAATTACATTTAGATCCCAAGTCTATAACAAAGGAGACATTTAGTTAGCCAGGTAAACTCCAAAGTGTAGACACGGTCCCTCCGCGAAAATGCACACAAATGTCTTATTGTCCTATGGACTGAACTCGTGCTAACGGAATGGGACATTTGGTCTCAGCCATCTTGCCACAGACACATCTCGCCGCGCGCGATCAGACGCAGACGACCCAGAGGGGATGGGGATGGGTCTGGGGGTTAGAGGGGAGCCGTTGGGTTGCTGAACACAAAGGAGTGCCAGAAGAATGAAACTTCTGTCCAAGGCTTGGTTCACCATGTTTTACAAACAATGAAGCCCCTGAGACTTGTCAACTGTTATTCGTACTCGTCGCCCAGGAGGGACTTACATCTATAAGACGATGGCACAGAATCCTGCATCTGAGATTCTCACATTTTCATTCCTTGAGCCCGTCAAAACTCTCCACCAGTCTGCAGGGAATCTGGGACGGTTCAATTCGATGCTTTCATGCTGGGTGCAGACAATCACAATCTTGACGTGTGCATCTATATGCACGTTAGAACCTTTTATAATGAAGGCTGGCTGTTTTGATGCTTTATTAGAGACATGGCAGCCAAGACTTGATATTTTTGAATAATCTCCGTCGAAAAGCAACAAGGACTGGTTCACAGAAAATGAAACATGCGACAAGAACAGTAGGGGAAGATATCCCTTTCAGCCCTCATCGATCCACTGCTGGACCAAAGCCCAATGATTTATTTTAGTTTATATCTTACAACCGCATGATTTTCAACCTTCTTTTGGTAAAGGATCCGTATAATTATATTGTGAAATTTGCAGGCACCACCACCAACCTATAGCGCCGTCTGAGAATCAGATGCCATTGTAAGGAACCCACCCTCTCATAGCGCGTCTGGATCAATGCATGTAAGGAACCCCAACCCTCTATAAATAGCGGTCTGTGATCAGATGCATTGTAAGGAACCCAACCTCTCATAATGTAGCGTGTCTGAGATCAGATGCTTTGTAAGGAACCCCAACCCTCTCTAATAGCAGTGGTCTGAGTCAGATCTATAGTCAGGAGGCATAATCAACTATTTTCTATTCCCAAACGGAGAAATATAGGTCACCCTTTTATAAAATGCCCTAGTTGCACAGATACACACACACACACGTATGTGTGTGTATATATAAATATATATATATATATGATCTAGCACACACATTGACTACGCACTACGGAAATGTTGGCGCCATACAATAAACGTAAAAAAATACCCAGTATGTACAGTATATATAAATCCATTGCCTATGTGTTGCCTTTCCGCGGCCAACATGCTAATCTGTAGAACATGTTTCGCGTGTACACGACCCGGGTGATGTGGAATCTTCCAAATATGACGAGCTTTTATTAATCAGCGCAGGATGTTAAAGTATCACTCGTAGAACCCGGACCTCTGCTGTGCTACACACTGTGCACACACTGCGCATGGGATCACTGCTGTGCTACACACTGGCTAAACACTGTGCGTCACTGGGATCACGCTGTACTGCGCTACACACTGCCGCTACACACTTGGCATGGGAATTGCTGCGATACACACTGCGAAACACCCTGCTGGCATGGGATCACTGCTGTGCTAACAATGCGCTACACACTGGTGCGACATGAGGATCACTGCTGCTCCACACGTGCGCCATGGCATACACTTCTGTCTACACAGCACGCATGGGATCACTGACTGCTGCTACACACACGTGCGCATGGGATCACTGCTGGTGCTACACACTGTACACACTGGTCATGGATCACGCTAGTGTACACACTGTGTGTGCGCACTGGGGATCACTGCTGTGATACACACTGTGCGCATAGGGATCACTGCTGTGACTACAACACTGCGCTACGACACTGCTGCACATAAGCCGGATCACTGCTGTGCTACACACTGCTTACACACTACGCATGCTCGGATCACTGCTGTGCTACACACTGCCGCATGCGATCACCTGCTGTAGCGCTACAAACACTGATGTCTACACATGAACGCAATAGTCATGCGTGCTGCCTACACAACTCGATCTACAACTCCGGTGTGGACCATGGCGTACCTACCGTGCTACCCACTGCCCGCTATATCTGTGGACACTGCGGACTCACTGGCTTGGGATCACTGCTGTGGCTACACACTGCGCATGGATCACTGCTGTGCTACCAGGCCCAGACATCCTGCCATGGCGACTCACTGCTGTATGCTACACACTGCGCTACACACTGTGCAGCCGTGGGATCAGCTGCTAGCTCTGCAGATACATCACTTTTGACATATTTCACACTGGATGGATCAACACAATGCACTTGCTGCCTACACATCATAGCGAGCAGTAGATACTGCCTGTGCTACGACAGCTTGCGAGGGATCTGCTGTTACATCCTTTGGATGTGATGTGGAATCTCCTCTAGACTACCACTGCGCTACACACTGTGCACTTAGGATCACTGCTGGAGGCATCCTGAGATACATGCTTTCTTTGCATTTTCAGAGTGGAAACAACAATGCATTGACTGCTCCTCTGAGCAAATAGGTTAGTATATGTCCTCGAATGGGGGTATGCTGTAATATTTGTGTTGATTTGATAGAACTCTTACCTCTCAGATACTAAACTCAACATCATCTATCAACAGGCTTTTTATACCAAATTGTACAATGGCACAATATTTAGTTATAATTTATCTGTTCTAATTACTTATTCAAAACTGGTGTGTGTGTATATGTGTATATATATATGTGTATATTATATATATATAATATATATACACGTATCTTCTAGGACCACACACACTCTGGGTCTCTTCTGATGTTGAGGGGCTTGAAATGCACTGCCATACCCCTCTGGCCATGAAGGAGTTTAATTCTCATATCAAATGCTCTGGGTGTCAAAACAACCTTCGCAAGCTTTATCCATATTGTAATATAGAAGCTGCGAGCGCTGGAACTCTGGCTGCCCTCCCGTCTGTGCACATGTAAATGTCATCGCGTTTCTCATCACATACAGGATTAGAGCGGGAATGTGCGCTGGCCTGTTCTTATCGGAGCGCTGGAGAACACCTCTGGCATTCACCGCGCATATCTGAGAAGTCACGCTGGCAGGCATCTGCGCTGTACGGCACAAGATCTGTTGTGTTAACACCACATCCACAACATGTGTTCGCCTGAATAGAGAGGGCTATCCTGAGCCAACTGGCGATTAAACCTGGACATGAGCCTATAGTCAACATTTCTGCTCTCTAAGGTTTACAGAGGGTAACAAAAGCCAATAAACAAATCTTAAACCATTATGCCAGAGAGCACGAACACGTTTGTGTGTTTAGATAAATCTGATACGATCGTAGTTCAAATGTCTTGCGCTTATGAGTGTTGTTGCAGCGAAAGTCGGGATTCTGGATTTTTTTTGGAGGCCTGTGTCCTCGCCCTCCTTACTGATGTTCCTGGGATGTGCCACTACATTGGGTATACGACTTTGTAAACCCCAAAATAATTTTAGGAAGGTTCTTTCACTGGCGCTGGTTGTTGTTGCATCTTTAAGACAATGGCGTACAAGCTGGGCGGGATCCGCCCAAATCCCGTCCGTGATGGATTTTATCGCATTTTCCCCCCAAATCTGTTTTGCGGTGTAATTCTGCCAACGATTTGTCGGGTTTCTCACTACTCCATCGGATACAACCCACGGACGGATTGGTAGAATCAATCTGTGGATTCAGAGATCGTTGGGGGCTTCTTAATAATGGGTGGCTGAATGCCCCAGATTGTACACGGTAATAATAAAAAAACCACTTTAACACGAAATCGCACTTTTTTGAGATTGATACCGCTGAGATCCACGACCAAAGGCAACCGGCCCTCACCTGACGAGCCAAATTCGCCCCCCAAATGTGCCTCTATCATGACTAGCAGCTTTGTCTATGTTCCTGACATCCGGCCTCGCAATTGCAACAGTAACAATCGCTGGCCCTGTAGCGGGGCCTCCACTTACCAGGTCATGGCTGAAATCCGCTCGCGGGGGCCTCGCTGGCTGGCCCCTGCACTGGCTGCTAATATTATTGTCAGTTTCTTCGGGCCGCTCAATGCCGGGTTGTTCATGTATGTAAAATATTCTCTCTCTCTCTCTTTTCCGCCGTTGTTAATAGGGGGAGACAGGACACAGCGCTTTGGGGTGATGGTTGGTTCTCTCCTCACTGGCACGGCGCCTCCATCTCCAGCAGGCTCCAGCAGCACGGAGGCAACCCTCGCGACAACCCTCTCTAATACCTTCAATACCCGATGGGCAGTACCAGCCTTAGCGCCCCCACCCCCCCTTGGTCACTCAAGGAAGCTGCTTACTTAATTCCAACACGGTTAAAGAACTCGTCTGCCGCTGTAGTTCTTGTGCGAATGCTCCGCTCACTCACCCGAGAGAACAACCGGATCTCGAAAAAAAAGAAGAGCGCTCCGGGGCGGTCGAGTAGGAGTAACAGAATTAAACAATACTTGTGTATGTATCTAAACGTCCAATCCAGTCCTTGACGAGCGCTCAGGACCATCGAGGTCCGGCTCGTGTGCGGTGGATAAATGGAGACACGGTGCAGGTGGTCCAGGACCGACCCGTGCGCCTCTGGTCCTGCAGGGAACGCTGCTATGCTAAGAGATAATGGGGAAGGGCAGGGTTGCAGACCTCTGAGACTGCTTGCGATTTGTATTTCCTTACATGGTGCAGCTAGGAGGTTTGTGTTACTATTGTGTACCCACAATAATGAATTATGTGATCAGTTTAGAATGTGCCAGAATATGTGATCTCCCTTCAGTCAACTTTCTCTAGCCAAAAAAATAAAGAAGTGAAATGAAACCGCTCTATTTGTACAGAACATGGAATATTGGTCTTTTTGTGTTGTTTTTTGACGTTCTGAAAAATACAAAACTGTTCTGTTAACTGCCACTGGTTTCATTCTTACTGGCAGGAGAGGCCGTCCGCTGCTAAACGCCAAACACTTCAGTAATTACAAGTACAGACACAGTAGCGCTTCTAGAAACTAAGCGAACTAACAGACCGAAGGGGAGAAACCGAGGATCCAGAGAACCTGGGGTTATCTCTCACGTCACCCCTTCATCTGGGAGACATTGCTGGTCCCGGCAATCAGCGGAGTTATTTCAAAGTTTAATTGAAGTCTATATTTCAGAAAGAACATTTTACTATCTGGCAAATTCTGTCACGTTCTAATCTATAACCTGCCATTTTTTTAAAATAAAAACAAAGCCTGATGTTTTCAGTTTTAAAACATATTGGTTTGGATCAATGTTTCCATTTGTGTATCAACTTTGAGGTACAAAACATTTAGAGTGTAAGCTCTCCGGGGCAGAGTTTTCCATTGTTTTCTGTTGCCACTTATTGAATATAATCCCTGTACTGTCATGGTCTCTTGTAAAGGGCTGAGTACAGCTGTGGGCGCTTATCATACTGTATATATTAGATATGGCTGGTCCGCTATCTTTCTCACCCTACCTGTCACGTAAGTCCCCAGTCATGGGCGTACGCAGAAATTTTTTCAGGGGGTGGGGGGCATATTTATAACCGCAGCGCAATGGCGGTCCGCGGTTCGGCGCACAGATTGGTCCCCCTCGGAGTGAGACGGCTTTCATGGTATGCGTAGTGTTTACATGAGAGCCGCATCACTCCCGAGTGCTACCAATCGACAGTGCGCTGTCGCTAGCTTCCTCCTGCGTAGCAGCATAGGCTAGCCTACCACTAGCCTACTGGCCGCGGCGCCAGGAGCACCCACCACCTCTCTGTCCCCGGTCCACCCACCTCCGTCCGGTCCACCCAGAGTCTGTTTTTTGGTTATATCGCCGTTAACTACTGTACGCGCCATAAATGCCAAAAACAGGCCAGGACTGCGAGTGATCCAGGACAGAGTCCGCAAAAAAATCATGGGGGCCCAGGACAAATGAAAGGAGCAGGCCCCCCCCCGACACCCATAGAAAGCGCACACCCCCCCGAACAATATCCCGACCCCACCCGAACCACGCCACCAACCGAACAATAGAGACACCTACCACGAAAAATATCTTTTAGCGCGCAACTTTTAATGTAACTGTTTTCTTATTGTGATACAGAATAAAAATATAAAATGAATAACTGTTTATTTTTATATTTAAAAAGAAATGTGTCATGAAATAAGACATGGATGAGCTCTTCGAGTGGATGAGCAAGATTAGGGGCTAGAGAATCGGTATAACTGTCGAGTGAGAAGAATGCAAGGTGCCAAAAATTAGTAGAGCACAAAGATTGGGAAGATTAAAGAGATGAGAAACGGAATAAAGATTGAACGTGGTGACAGAAAATGGATAACGACCACAAGACAGATACCTTCGGTTCGGCGTGATGGAAGGGGCTCTAATTTTGGAATGGAGTTCGACAAGACTGGAATGGAGTGAAGCGACATGGTATATAGCGAGGAAGCGTACGGAAAGACCAAAGCTAAAAGGCGATGCAGGGGGACTGAGAGGAAGAATGGGGAGTGGCCGAGTTAGGACCGAATAGATGTGGAATATGCTGGCGTAGTAGGTTTGAGAAGTAAAGTCTAACTCAGGAGTTGGACATGAGAGGGGACGAGAATGGAGAGCAGGACTTGTAGACCTGTTTCGGCGTCTGCATCATAGATTGTCTGGGTTAATTATTTCCAAAGGGACGATCTGGTGGAGGGCGTCGAGTAGGTGAGGGCCGGATGAGGAGGCGGGGTGAGTGCCGTTGAATGACAGTGTAGAATGAACAGTGGCGGTGAGTGGGTGAGGTGGGGTGAATGAAAGGGCGGTAGTGGGTGAATGACAGTGGCTGGCGGGGGGAATGACAGTGGTGGTGTGGCGTGAATGACGGTTATTGAATGCACGCTGTGAGTGGGATAATGACGGCTAAGCTATGGAACTGGGTGAATGATGCGTGCGGCTGAGTGCCGTGTGAATGACACGTGAGTGAGTGGAAGATGGTGATGGCTGTGTGATGACATTGGGGGAGATGACAGTGGGTGGGTGGGCTCGGTCTGTGACAATGATCAAGGGGGGAGAGATGTGACCTCGTTGAAGTGATGGGTGGGCATGCGTGACAGCTGACTAGGGATGGGTGGCGGACGGAGACAGCTGACTGGTGGGTGCGAGACAGTGACTGGTGGCCGGGGGAAGACAGATGGGTGGGTGGGAGACAGATGACTGAGGTGACCTAGCAATGTGAGTGACAGTGACTGAAGGTGCGGGAAAGTGAAGCTTGACAGTGAACTAGGTGCCGTGACAGTGACGTGGTGAGTGACTGCTCGCGATGGGTGACAGTGCGTTGACGTTGACAGCTGGGAGCTAATGGTGACAGTGGGTAGGTGACTTGACAGGGGATGACAGTGGCAGTGGAGGACAGTGACAGTGGGTGACAGGAGGACAGCTGTGGGTGACAGTGACACGTGGCTGACAGTGACTGGCCGTGGCGGTGACTTACTGAACCGGGGGTGTGCAGCTTGTCGCAGGACGCTTCCCCCTCCTGACCCCCCGATATACCCCGCGGACAGCTGCCAGGACGGAGGAGGGACTGTGCACTGGGCGCGCAGGAGGAGGGATCAGGGGCTGGGGGGACAATGCCACTAGGGAGGTGCGCGCCGGAGGACGGACACGTGGAGGTGGGCCGTCGTGCGCGGGAAGCTACGCCCCAAGGGGGGGAAAGCGTGAGCCCACAGGATGGAGCTTGCGTACTTCCCTCGTCCACGTTGGACCGAACGAGGAAATCGGCCGCCATGTTTTAAATACGTTTATTTATTTATTAATTAAATAGCGTGCACCGGCCACGCAGGGCGGCCGGCCTGTTTTTAACCAAGGGGCCCGGCCTGACCCACAGAGGGGCCCGGAGGAAGCCGTAACCTCTTTGATCCCCCTGGCGCCCCGTTTGCGGCCCCTAGCCGATCCGGGGGGGGCCCGGCCAAGCGCCCCCCCCCTTGGCCCCCTCCTGCGGTACGCCCATTGCGTCCCAGTAGTACAGTGCAAGGACAGGCATATCTGCTGGGTTACCCCCCTACGCAGCCTCCCCGGAGGTACGTGGCAAGGATGCGCTGTGTCATACGGGGTCGAGCTGTTGCCAGACCAATCCATGATGCAGACCCTTGTATACCTCCCCTTTTGCATTCTTGCCGAGGATCGTGTAGATCCATGATAGAGTGCCCCTCCATCCCTCTCTATGGGAGACAGGAGTGCTGAAGTCTCCCCTCCCATAAGGGGGAGAAGGTCTAGCGTGACAGCCAAGTCTCCTCCCACCTCCTGGCTCGATGCTTGAATGAGCAAGATCGTGCATGGACAGAATGCAGAATATGTTAAGGAGGTCTGACTATGTGAAATACAATTGCGATGGGGAAACCTTTCAAATGTACAACGTATGAGAATCGTTTCAAACCACAAACATAAAACAAACAGATTATTACACTGAGTGTGCCTGTCGGACTCTCGCATTGAAAGCAATGGGAGCTTTAAGAAGCCAGTAGCGCCCCAATCGGCCCACGATCGCAGTTCAAAGAAGAATAATCCCCCAGCGAGTCATATTCTATTCACTGCTGGGATGAGAATGATGCAGTTTCGCGGCTAACGTAGTTCACTGCCAGCGTACCCACAACAGGTCGCTCTGAGAATGAGATTACTTGAAGATACCAAGTTATGTGCGGACGCCTGACTTTATTTGCAGGATTTAGCTGGAAACAAGAAGGTATTTGCCTTACGATCTCTCTGGGGAAAAGTGTTATATGCGGTTTGCACTCTTGAGAAAGTAAAAATTCTTGCAAGAATCCCTCGTTTAATAAAAAATTAAATGGGGGGTTTTTATAAAATAGTGCGAAAACCGCACTCGTTCCATCACGAATTATCTTAGTACAGCGCAAGATGCGCTTCTGACAGCATGCGCTAAACAAAAAGAGAATAACCCATCACCCCCCTTCGATTGCCACGGAAGACAGGAAGCGCATTGCAATGAGAGCGATCAATTATTTTCACGTATTATAATAAAAGAAAGCATTGTGGCGCTTCATTGGGGAAATCAGCACCTATGCAAGACAGTGTGCTATATTGGGAAAGTGTGCTGCGCTCTTTACGTGATCTAGTGATCCTCCGCCAGAGTTTTCATGCTGCGCAGGAGGGGTAAGAAGCCCGTTTGTGAAGAACAAAACGAGTCACGATGCGAAGGGAGGCTGCAAGGCGTATGGCAAGGCACCCCGCTGCAAAGGAGAATCTTATTGTTTTTGAAAAATTTTAAATTAGGAACCAACCCCCATATTCTCAGCCCGCGGCCCTATGGTATGGTAAGCCTACCGGTGAGGTTACTGCGGTATTAAATCCCCTCAGGGGAAACAAAAAGGCCAGCCAAAGCTTGGTCAATAAGAAAGCTTATCGGTTGTTTTGTAAGCGTCTGATTAGACGGCCACATAAATCTTGGTAAGGATGATAACTCCGCCCCAGGAATTACCAGCAAACTTCACCGTAAGTATTTACTAAGGAATACAAAAGAGGGCGGTGGGGGCGGATCCCCAAACTGGAGAGAGCGTCGCCCAGTTCTGCTGCTGGGCAACCTCTGCGTTACCAACCCCATGTCAAGAACAAGTAGGGTAGTAGGGGCCGGGGGGGGCTGCCAGAGATTTAAGATGAAAGATGGAGAAATAGCAGAGATAGGGTAAAGTGTTGCCAGCAGAGGACGTCAAGAAGCATTATATTGTGTGTGTGAAAACTAGCAAACAGATGTTTGGACCAGAATTCCCGCGGGCCCTTTACACTCAGCATCAAGGACACTGAAGCACACTTGAGACCGCAAAAATAGCGGAGAGTGCCAGAGGAAGATAAGGGACCAAGCACGGAGGGACGAGCGCAAAGGTGCCCAGAAGCCACGTTGAGACCGCAATGAACAGCTATAGATGACCGAGCCGGGTGACACGCAGAGACAACGAGTGTACCTTAGGGCGAGGGGGGATGCAGAAATGGTGGAGTGTATCACCCAGAGCCACGGGGAGGCCCGCACGAAACACGAGTAGTGCACCCCAGGCCACGTGGGGAACGCACGCGAGAAACAGTAGTGACCCCAGAGCCACGACGTGGACCCGCAGAAAACGGTAGTGGGACCAGAGCACGGGGAAAGGAGCACGCAGAAACGCTAGGACCCACAGGCCACGGCGCGAGACCCGCAGTAACAGTAGCTGACCCCAGTAGCCACGGGGAAGACCCGCGAAACCGTAGTGACCCAGAAGGCCACGGGAGGACACGCAAACATCGTAGTGACCCCAGAGCCACGGGGAGACCTGAACAGAACAGCACCGAAGATGACCCCAGAAGCCACGGGGGAGACAGCAGATACAAGTAGTGACCCCAGGCCAGCGGGACCTCCAGCAGAACACGTATGGACCCCAGAGCCACGGAGCCGCACCGAAACACGGTGACCCCAGAACATGACTGAGAATGACCCCAGCAGGGGTGACCCGGAACTGACAGGCCACGGGAGAACCTGCAAGAACACGTAGTGGACCCCAGAGCACAGGGAGCCAAACGAGACTGAATGACCCCAGCACGAGAAGTGACCCCACAGGAGTGACCAACACGGGTGAGCACCGCTAGAAGCAAGTAGTTGACCCCAAGCCACGGGGTCACAGACCGCCAGAACACGTACGGTGACCCCAGAGCCACGGGCAGACACGCAGAACAGAGTGACCCCAGAGCACGGGGGAGACCAGCATAGAAAACTTTTGCATAGTGACCCCAGCAGCCACTGAGCTGAGAAACGAGTGCCCAGCCAGGGAGGAGCAGAAAACACGTTAGCTGACCCCAGAGCACGGAGCGAGACCGCCAGAATACTGTGACACCCAGAGCCACGGGAGGAGGAGGAGAGACCTCGCAGAACATGAGCTGACCCCAAGAGCCACAGCGGTGCAGACCGCGCAAACAACGTACGTGACCCCAGAGCCACGGGGTGACCGCAAAACTGTAGTGACCCCAGAGCCACGGGGAGACCCAGACAGCCAAACATGTAGTGACCCACAAGAGCCACGGGGAGGACCCGCCAGAACATGTAGTGACCCCAGAGCCACGGGGAGACCCGGCCCAGAACACAGAACGTAGTGCACCCCAGAGCCCACGGGGAGAGACGGCCAACAGGACACACGTAGTGACCCCAGAGCCACGGGGAGACTGCAGAAACCTGTAGTGACCTCAGAGCCAGGGAGACCGCGCAGAACACGTAGGACCCCAGAAGCCACGGGGAGACCGGCAGAACACGTAGTGACCCCAGAGCCACGGGGAGGACCTGCCAGAACACGTAGTGACCCAGAGCCCACGGGGAGACCGCCAGAACACGTAGTGACCCCAGAGCCACGGGGAGACCCGACAGAACACGTAGTGACCCCAGAGCCTACGGGGAGACCGCAGAACACGTAGTGACCCCAGAGCCACGGGGAGGGGAGACCCGCAGAACACGTAGTGACCCCAGAGCCACGGGGCAGACCGCAGAACGAACGTTAGTGACCCCAGAGCCACAGCGGATGACCTGCAGAACACGTTGACCCAGAGCCACGGGGAGACCTGCAGAACTCTGTAGTGACCCAGAGCACGGGAGCACCTGCAGAACGACGTAGTGACCCCAGAGCCACGGGGAGACCGCAGAACACATAGTGACCCCAGAGCCACGGGGAAGACCCGCAGAACAAGTAGTGCACCCCAGAGCCATGGGGAGACCCGCCAGAACACAGTAGTGACCCCAGGCCACGGGGGAGGACCGACCGGCAGAACACGTAGTGACCCCAGAGCCACGGGGAGACCGCGCAGAACCGTAGTGACCCCAGAGCCACGGGGAGACTGCAGAATCTGTAGTTGACCCCAGAGCCACGGGAGACCTGCAGAATCGGTAGGACCCCAGAGCCCACGGGACAGACCTCGCCCAGAACCTTAGGTGAACCCAGCATGCGACGCGGATGACCTGACCAGACCTGTAGTGACACCAGAGCACGGGGAGACCCGCAGAATACCTGTGTAGACCCCAGAGCCACGGAGACCCGACAGAACATGTAGTGCCCCAGCAGCCACGGCGACACAGCAGTGATCCCATGCGCACAGTGTGTATCACAGCAGTGATCCCATGCACACAGTGTGTAGCAGTGTGTAGCACAGCAGTGATCCCATGCGCACAGTGTGTAGCACAGCAGTGATCCCATGCGTAGTGTGTAGCACAGCAGTGATCCCATGCGCACAGTGTGTAGCACAGCAGTGATCCCATGCGCACAGTGTGTAGCGCAGTGTGTAGCACAGCAGTGATCCCATGCACACAGGGTGTAGCGCAGTGTGTAGCGCAGCAGTGATCCCATGCACACAGTGTGTAGCGCAGTGTGTAGCACAGCAGTGATCCCATGCGCACAGTGTGTAGCACAGTGTGTAGCACAGCAGTGATCCCATGCGCAGTGTGTAGCACAGTGTGTAGCACAGCAGAGTCCGGGTTCTACCAGTGATACTTTAACATCCTGCGCTGATTAATAAAAAGCTCGTCATATTTGGAAGATTTCCACATCCCCGGCGTGTACCACGCGAAACATGTTCTACAGATTAGCAATGTTTGGCCGCGGAAAGCAACACCATAGCAATGGATTTATATATACTGTACATACTGGGTATTTATTATTATCTTTTATTTGTATGGCGCCAACATATTCCGTAGTGCAGTACAATGTGTGTGCTAGATGCATATATATATATATATATATATATATACACACACATACGTGTGTGTGTGTGTATCTGTGCAACTAGGGCATTTATAAAAAGGGTGACCTATATTTCTCCGTTTTGGGAATAGAAAATAGTTGATTATGCCTACTGACTATAGATCTGATCTCAGACACGCTATTAGAGAGGGTTGGGGTTCCTTACAAAGCATCTGATCTCAGACACGCTATTATAGAGGGTTGGGGTTCCTTACAATGCATCTGATCACAGACGCGCTATTATAGAGGGTTGGGGTTCCTTACAATGCATCTGATCACAGACGCGCTATTAGAGAGGGTTGGGGTTCCTTACAATGCATCTGATCTCAGACGCGCTATTAGGTTGGTGGGTGCTGCAAAATTTCACAATATAATTATACGGATCCTTAACCAAAAGAAGGTTGAAAATCACTGGTGTAAGATATAAACCTAAAATATCATTGGGCTTTGGTCCAGCAGTGGATCGATGAGGGCTGAAGAGGATTTCTTCCCCTACTGTTCTAGTCGCATGTTTCATTTCTGGAACCCCGTTGTTGCTTTGACGGAGATTATTCAAAAATATCAAGCTTGGCTGCCATGCCTCCTAATAAAGCATCAAAACAAGCAGCCTCATTATAAAAGGTTCTAACGTGCATATAGATGCACACGTCAAGATTGTATCTGTCTGCACCACATGAAAGCATCGAATTGAACACGTCCCAGATTCCCTGCAGACTTGGTGGAGAGTTTTGACGCGAAGGAAAGAAAATGTGAGAAATCCAGATGCAGGATTCTGTGCCATCGTCTTATAATGTAAGTCCCTCCTGGGGCCAGAGTACGAATAACAGTGACAAGTCTCAGGGGCTTCATTGTTTGTAAACATGGTGAACCAAGCCTTGGACAGAAGTTTCATTTCTTCTGGCAACTCCCTTTTGTGTTCAGCAACCCAGACCTCCCCTCTAACCCCCGACCCATCCCCCCTCCCCTCTGGGTCTGTCTGCGTCTGATCGCCGGCGGAGATGTGGCTGTGGCAAGATGGCTGAGACCAAATGTCCCATTCCGTTAGCACGAGGTTCAGTCCATAGGACAATAAGACATTGTAGTCATTTCGCGGAGGGACCTGCTACATTTGGAGTTTACCTGGCAACTAAATGTCTCCTTTGTTATTAGACTTGGGATCTAAATGTAGAAATTTCACCCCCCAAAAAATGTAAGCCAATTTGGGAGGAGCACTGGAATTGCGTGTGTATACATACACATGTAGATATATATATATATATGTGTGTGTGTATATATATATATATATATATATATATATATATATATATATATATATAAAACTCGAAAGCTCGCAAGAATAAAAGCATTTTGTTAGCCACAGAATGGTATCGTCTATTCTTTTTTGAGATATATATATATAATAAATCAAATCTGTATATTGATGTTTAGTATGTTTCAAGTGTCTCGCAAAACATCAATTTTGCAGAAGGGTTCACTATGTCCCTTTGCATCCACCAAGGATTGAATGTATACTCCATTCGGAACTTAAAATGTTCCCATTGACTCTAAAAATGAAGAATTGTTGCAGAGAATTGACCTACCATTTTAAGCAGCTGTTTTAAAAAATAAAAATAAACAAATTAATGGCTAAATAGAAATTTACAGGAAAACAGAAACAAATAACGTATTATTTCCCACACAAAAATGCTGAATAATCCTTATACCTCGTAAATACCAGGTCTCCTGGGACTTGTTAAAATACTTCATCAATGCCAATAATTCTTTGCTGGAATGACCTTTAACTCGTCCCCACTGTTGCTACCTGACTCATGTAACCTCCCAAGAAAGGTTTCCATGGAAATGCTGTATGAAACGGAGCCAGATCCAGCCTGGTATCTTCTGAAATGTTCCTGAGCAGGAAGGAGCACAGCACGACTGAAGGTGAAGGTCATTAAGCAGCACAACAATGACAGTCGTCTTTCAGAGCTGGCAAGTTCGATCGGCCCCGAGAACCCAACTCTGGGGACTGATCTCACCTGGAGTGTAAATGTTCAGATGAAGACAATGTAGCCGGCATGTCAATCTGCCTTTTCCAAGCGAGCTTTTATTTAATAGTAGCTGAAAGAGTTCAGTTTGCTGCCAAGCGCCGAACCTGCTGCAGTAATGAGGATCTGTTGGAAGTCTAATTGGATGGGTATTACATTCGGAGAAGCTCGGGCTTTGCCGTCATAGCCATTCTCATTAATTTCCAGGGGACGGCTCTTTTACTCGGCTGCCTTAGCGCTGAGTGAGGCTCTTCAGGAAATGCTCACAGGGATTTAGCAACGTCTGGCTCACTGAGCACATACTGGGAGACATGTGAAGTTACAGTAGAGATGGCAAAGGACCCTTATCGAGGGGAGTGAGAAAGCAAACATTGGCACACACACACACACACTCTGTTGGTCAGTCGCTAAACGCCAATAGCCATTGGCGATTAACAGCTATTTAGTTGACTAATGACTATCAATGTGCACTGGCTAACCCAGGGGCTCTCAACTCCAGTCCTCAAGAACCCCCAACAGGTCAGGTTTTAAAGATATCCCTGCTTCAGCACAAGTGGCTTAGTCTTCGACAGATCTATTGATTGAACCACCTGTGCTGAAGGAGGGATATCCTGAAAATCGGACCTGTTGGGGGGGTATTGAGGACTGAAGTTGAGTACCATGGGGTTAGCCCCATTCTTATAATTTCAGAACATTACATCAGGTAATAAGCCAGCAATGTGTTCTAATCAAACAGCAACAGAACTGGAAGTAGGAGAGATTATATATCTCCTTTATAATACCCCCTTTATTCCTTATTCACGGTAAAATAAAAGCACTTTTTCCAGTTAATCACTCATTTCACTGCAGCACTTATTCACCCGAAATAATATTCTGCGGCATTCAATATTTGGAGAGTTCCCATGTCATGTATCAATTAAAATTTGTTTTGCAATATTATTTCTCATTTCATTACATCATTTATACCCCAATCTCTGACCTGGCGTTAACTCCCTGTGTGTCGTGATAGGGAACGCAGAATCATACAAAATGAGGAAAGAGACAGTGGAATATTTTCAAAAATTTCCTGACTAAGCGAAACGCGTTGAGCCGTGAGCGACTTCAGCACAGACCGAGGAGGCAGTGGACGCCAGACATCCTATGGCAAGATTTCACCAGCTGAAGCAGGGGCTGAGCAGAAGCTGGTAGTGGACATCACAGCGGAGATTCCTCTGAGGACGCAGCGCCGCTCGGGGCGAGTACCTGCCTTTCTGTGTTCATTTGCACATTCCAATATGGAAGCGGGCGTATGCTTTTATATTTTATAATTCTTTCAACACACACCTCTCCGTGTGCCACCTTCCGGGGGGGTCGGTGAGGAGTTTACCATCTCCACGGTACAGAGGGGGTCACGCCAGACATTGTTTCCAGGATTACATACACTGCCTGATTTTACCCGGGACCAGGTGAGTTGTGGCGCCTGTTGTGTACCTTAATCTCATCATCCACATTTTTTTAAAACAATACTGCACTAGGTGTGTCGCTGTTTTTCCTCATTTTGTATGATTCTGCATTCCCCATCACGAGACACAAACAGCATTCAAGGATCAGAAGGACGATTCTATTTGGGTTGAGCAGCGTATCGCACTTTCTGCTTATTCACAGTAAAATCCATCTTATTTATGATTGTATTTATTTTTGTCTAGTGGAGCAGGACATATATTGCCCCCTCTTTATATAGATTATGCTATTAGCTATTTTTAATGGCTCTATAGTATTGCTCTGTGTATGTGTTTTAATATGTTTTTCTTATTTTTTAGTTTATCTCATCATATGGGGGGGGGGGGGGTCTGCTTATATATTTTTTTTATTGTTTACATAAATTGTTTGAGTGTTATAATATGTCACTGTAGTATCCAATGTTACTTTTCAATTGCACATACAGTTCTGCATTAGCATGTAGCACCTACTGGAATGCAGCCTGTCTCCCAATGTGAGATCGTTTTCCATGCCTGCCAAGGCTGCCATTGCTGTGCAGAGCATTTCCTATTTACATCGGGTTGTCATGGCTACCGGACGGGACACCGCGGACATCATGCGCGATGATGTCGCCACACAGGCGAGGTCGGCGAAGCTTTAAAAAGAATGAGGGACACAGAAATACAAATACTTAACCCCTGAGGAAGCTCTTTGAGTGAAACGCGTAGGGTGACAGTGCAGACCATCTGGAGCCCCCCCGAGTCCTGTGGATCCTGGACCAAGTCTTCCTGGTTTTCCCCTTCCTGTACCTGAACCTCATTCCCTGTGGACGGCCACGGCAGGTGATATCATCAGGAAGGAGTGACAAGAACCTCATCCACAATCTGACCCAGGGTGGTCCACATGCCTGCACCATGAGCACTATCTGTGTCCTCTGTTCTGTTTTCCACATATGCGAATCCCCCTATCCGTGTATCCTGTTCCCAAGGGATGCCCGGCAATGAGTATCTGAAGGAATCCTCCATGAGTTGGTGACTCCGGATAACCACACCGCCCTTATCCACTCTACCATTGTGAGTGAGACACCTCATTGCACTATTGAGTTTTTCCTTTTATATCTGGGGAGTATTTGCGCTCTGGATCCCCTGCTTCAGTTTACCTGGTTGGACTTGGGATTGAGTCCTTTTCTGGAGCTGCACTACCCCCACAAAGTAATATAATTGAATTTGTTATCACAAGTTTATTCACTTTATGGTGTGTGCGCTGGAACCCCCTTTATTCCTTATTCACGGTAAAAAAAAAAAAGCACTTTTTCCAGTTAATCACTCGTTTCACTGCAGCACTTATTCACCCGAAATAATATTCTGCGCCATTCAATATTTGGAGAGTTCCCGGAATTCTGTTCTCTTGTTAACTCATTACATGCCTGAAGGCAGTCAAAATGTTAACCGTAAATATATCAAACTTGAAAATCAGTGATTACATCAGAGTAATGGTACAGGCGATGGATGATGTCAGAGAATCTCAGAACACATATGACTGATCCCCTAACCCAGGGGTGGGGAACGTCAGGCCCGAGGGCCGTATAAGGCCCTCAAAATCATTTGGTCTGGCCCTGCTAAGGCAACTGCTATAACCGGGGTCGCGCTAATTTTTAAATAAATGGCTGCCGTGCGCCCGATCGGGAGGAGGTGTGAGGCGCCGGCAGCCCTACACGATCCCCAGCAGCCACCGTACTAGCCCCAGCGATCCCCCAGCAACCACCGTACTTCCCCCACACTCCCCCCGCAGCATTCCCCGCACTTCCCCCATGCTTCTCCAGCAGTTCCCCCCGCACTTACCCCAGCATCCGCCCTACACGATCCCCCCCAGCAGCAGCAGCAACTACCAGAGGTAGGGGGGCCTACATGCCTGCTGTGTGCCTGCCGTGTGCCTGCCTGTCTGTGTCTGTATGGCCTGCTAACGATATTATAAATATCCAAATGGCCCTTGGCAGAAAAAAGGTTCCCCACCCCTGCCCTAACCAATGGTTTGGTAGAGATTCTAGCATTATTGGCCGGCTGGTTTGTATACATGCGTGATACTACGATATCCTTAGGAGAGCAATGTCATGTGTTAACCCAACATTTGCGGTCAGAGGCTGTTAGATTGGGGCGAGAGAACAGGAATGAGATTATTTGGGATGCAGCAGAGAGCGGGACGGGACATTTGGTCACAGAGAGATCGTCGGCTGCTTCTACTATGGAGGTAAGTTTTAGGATAGGGGGTTCTCTTTACGGGTTTTAGCGATTAGGATAGGGGGTTATCTTTACGATTTTTAGAAGTTAGGGGATAACTTTAGGGGTTTTAGAGGTTGGAGTAAGGGCTTAGGGTAAGGGGTAGCGTTGGTATAAGGGGTTAAGATTAAGGGGTTTTAGGGTAAGGGCTAAGGTTAGGGGCTTACCTTGGTGACGAAGTGGCTGGCGGCAAGATGTCTCTGCGACAAGGTTACTTGTGGCTAAACGCCGGCGGTCACGTGGTCGCAGCGAAACGACTACGGCCATATATCCTATACGGGCAGAGAGACACTCTCATTGTTTGGTATAGGGGCCTAGCAGAGAGACACTCATTGTTTGGTATAGGGGCCTAGCAGAGACACTCTCTCAATGTTTGGTATAGGGGCCTAGCAGAGAGACACTCAATGTTTGGTATAGGGGCCTAGCAGAGAGACACACTCTTATTGTTTGGTATAGGGGCCTAGCAGAGAGACACTCTCAGTGTTTGGTATAGGGGCCTAGCAGAGAGACACTCTCATTGTTTGGTATAGGGGCCTAGCAGAGGGACACACTCATTGTTTGGTATAGGGGCCTAGCAGAGAGACACACTCTTATTGTTTGTTATAGGGGCCTAGCAGAGACACTCTCAGTGTTTGGTATAGGGGCCTAGCAGAGACACTCTCAGTGTTTGGTATAGGGGCCTAGCAGAGACACTCTCATTGTTTGGTATAGGAGCCTAGCAGAGAGACACCCAATGTTTGGTATAGGGGCCTAGCAGAGACACTCTCTCATTGTTTAGTATAGGGGCCTAGCATAGAGACACTCTCAGTGTTTGGTATAGGGGCCTAGCAGAGAGACACTCTCAGTGTTTGGTATAGGGGCCTAGCAGAGAGGCACTCTCATTGTTTGGTATAGGGGCCTAGCAGAGAGACACTCTCATTGTTTGGTATAGGGGCCTAGCAGAGACACTCCAGAGACAGCTCATTGTTTGGTACTATTGGGCCTCTCAGAGACACTCTCTCAATGGTATTCTCAGTAATTACGTGCCTAGCATAGAGACAATCAATGTTTTTGAGTACATAGGGGCCTAGCAGATGAGACACTCTTCACAGTGTGTTTGTTGATGACGTGGGGCCCTGTAGCTGAGACACTCCTCTCATTGTTAGATATATGGGCCATATAGAGCCAGAACACTGTTCTCAATTGGTTTGAGTATAACGGCGGCCTAAGCAGAGACACTATCTACACATGTTGGGATATAGCGGGCATAGCAGAGAGATACTTTTGTTTGGTATGGGGGCCTAGCAGAGAGCACTCTTATTGTTTGTATAGGGGCCTTAGCAGAGAGACACTCCATTGTTTGGTATAGGGGCCTTAGCAGAGACACTCTCTCATTGTTTAGTATAGGGGCTAGCAGAGAGACACTCTCTCAGTTTGTGTATAGGGGCCTAGCAGAGACACTCTCTAAATGTTTGGTATAGGGGCCTAGCAAGAGACACTCATTGTTTGGTATAGGGGACCTAGCAGAGGACACTCTCCTCAATGTTTGGTATAGGGGCAATGCGAGAGACACTCAATGTTTGGTTTATAGGGGCCTAGCAGAGAGACACTCTCAGTAGTTGGTATAGGGGCATAGCAGAGACACTCTCTTTGTTTAGTATAGGGAGCCTTCAGAGAGACACTCTCTCATGTTTGGTTAGGGGCCTAGCAGAGACACTCTCTAAATGTTTGGTATAAGGGCCTAGCAGAGAGGGAATACTTATTGTATGGTATGGGGGCAAAGACCTCTCTATTGTTTGGTATGAGGGGGCACAGAGAGACACTCATTGGTTGGTAAGGGGCCATACAGAGACACCTTCATTGTTTAGGTATACTGGGGCCTAGCAGAGAGACACTCTCTCATGTTTGGTATAGTGGGCCTAGCAGAGCACACTCTCTAAATGTTTGGTATAGGGGTGCCTAGCAGAGAGACACTCCATTGTTTTGGTATAGGGGCCTAGCAGAGGACACTCTACTCAAGTTTGGTCAAGGACAGGGGCCGTAGCAGAGAGACACTCAATGTTGGTATAGGGCTAGCGAGAGACACACTCTATTGTTTGGTATAGGGGCCATCAGAGAGACACTCTCAGTGTTTGTATAGGGGCCTAGCAGAGACACCTCTCATTGTTTGGTATAGGGGCCTAGCAGAGAACACTACAATGTTTGGTATAGGGGCCTATGCAGAGAGACACATACTCTTATGTTTTGGTATAGGGGCCTAGCAGAGAGACACTCTCAGTGTTTGGTATAGGGCCTAGCAGAGAGACACTCTCAGTGTTTGGTATAGGGGCCTAGCAGAGACACTCTCAGTGTTGTATAGGGGCCTAGCAGAGACACTCTCATTGTTGTATAGGGCTAGCAGAGAGACACTCTCATTGTTTGGTATAGGGGCCTAGCAGAGACACTCTCATTGTTTGTATAGGTGCCTAGCAGAGAGACCACTCTCATTGTTTGGTAAAGGGGCCTAGCAGAGACACTTCTATGTTTGGTATAGGGCTCAGCAGAGGACACTCTCATTGTTTGGGTATAGGGGGGCCAGCAGGAGAGACACTCTCATCTTGTTGGATATAGGGGCCTCAGCAGAGACAATCTCTCATTGTTTGGTATAGGGGCCTAGCAGAGAGCACTCTCAGTGTTGTGGTATAGGGGCCTAGCAAGGGACAGTACTCACAGTGACCATGCTCGAGTAGTCAAAAATGCACAAGAATAGCTTAGCGTTAATGCCTGTGCGTAGGACGACATTGAATAACCCAGATCCTTGATCGCTTCTGTGCAGCCCTGCCGAGACCATGATCTGGCCCGAGACCATGCATACGCAGAGCATGCTTTACTTGCACGCGACCATGCATGTACGTACATCCCAGGCCATGGATTCTGGTGCACGCAGCCATGCTTTACTGTGCACCGAGTCCAGCTTTACTGGCACGCGCAGACCATGCATTATGTGCACCGCAGGCCATGCTTTTTACTGTGTGCCCGCAGACCATGCATTACCTGTGCACCGCAGAACCATGCATTACTGTGCACCGCAGGACCATGCAACTGTGCACCGCAGACCATGCATTACTGTGTGACACCGCCGGCATGTACGTAGTGCATCGCAGACCAGTGCATTATTGTGCACCGACAACCATGCATTACTGTGCACCGCAGACCATTGCATTACTGTGCACCGCAGACCATGGCATATATGCTCGCTGCACCTGCACGGGCCGCAGTACCATGCTTACTGTGCACCGCAGCATGCATTACTGTGCACGCAGAGCCAATGCATTACTGTGCACCGCAGGCCATGCTTTTTTAACCGTGGTGCTATGTGCACGCAGAACCATGCATTACTTGTCACCGCAGGCCATGCTTTACTGTCCCGCAGAACCATGTACATGTGCACCGCAGACCATTTGACATACTGTGCACCGCAGGCCATGCATTACTGTGCACGAGGCCTGCAACGCTGCACCGCAGACTAGCATTACTGTGCACCGCCAGACTATGCATTACTGTGCACCGCAGACCATGCATTACTGTGCAACGCGGCCATGCATTACTGTGCAGTGGTGTGACGAGCAATGGAGGGTGGGACGGCAGGATGGATGAAACCCTTCCTCCGGGGAAGTGTACGTTTCAGCGTTTGTCCCGTGCTATTAAAGGCTGGGAAAGTCAGCAGTATGACCGGCTGTCAGGGGAATATCCAAGCGGGAGAGGACAGCCACATAGCCATGTTACGGGATACTACCTCACAAGCTGTAACTATGGAGATCGCTCCCTGCCCAGAACGCAGCTCCCTATACATGTGTCTTCACTCCCGTTAACAGGATTAGATTACAGAAGGTCAGAGGGGCTTTCATTTACTTTCATATAAAGTGAATGCCTCCTGCAACTGGGCGATTATATAATCTTTATTTCAGTTTGCACTGGTGAGAGGGACATGAGGTCTATATTCAAAGTGGAGCCGCTCTCCCGTTCCAGAGAAGCTGTGAGCGCCGTTCAAAATGAAAGGAGCTTCCTGAGATGGAGCAGACGCTCTGCCTCTGTGTGTGTGTGTGGGGGGGGGGGGCTCAGTGTGTGTGTGGGGGGTGGCTACGTGTGTGGGTGGGGGGGGGGCTCAGTGTGGTGTGGGGGGGGGGTCTAAGTGTGGTGTGTGGGGGGGGGTCTCAGTGGGTGTGTGGGGGGGGGGGTCAGTGTGTGTGTGTGGGGGTGGGGGGGGGTGGGTGTGAGTGTGGGAGTGGGCCTCAGTGTGTTTATGGGGGGGGGTGGTCTCATGTGGGAGGGGGCCTCAGTGTGTCGGTGTGTGGAGGCCTCAGTGGGGGGAGGGGGAGCCTCAATGTGTTGTGGGTGGTGTGGGGGGGGGTCTCAGTGTGTGTGGTGTGTGGGAGCCTCAGTGGGGGGGAGGGGTGTAGTGCGTATTGTGTGTGGGGGCTCGTGTGTGTGGGGGGAGGGGGGGACTCAGTGTGGGAGGGGCGTAAGATAATACCTGCCTGAGGGTTTTACCAGACGCGCATTGTAAAGCACTATTATTAACCCTTCGTGCCCCTGGGGTGTAGTCACTCGTCGTGGGTCATGAAGTCTGCGCCATCAGACACTCCGAGGGGTCCCATGAACATAATTGGCGGCTTCATTGCCCAAGCAAAGTTTTTTTTAACTTCGATTGCGTCCTACGTTCCCATGAAGTGCAGGGCGCGATCGGACATGAAGGGCCCCGGCACTCAAGGGGTTTAAAGCACAGAGCCCCAGTAAACTAGAGGTGAGAAGAGGAAATGTATCCCACAAAAGTCACGCTCACAAAGTCATTATAATAGGGAATCCTACAGGAGTAGGAAAGCCCCGTGTATGGCTAGTTACAATTGAATGGGACAGATGTGTAAAAGGAGGTTTGGACCGGGGTTTACTTTTAATCACCACAACTAGAAACCAGTCCCCTACGTGGGGATTCTTTCAAACCAATTAATTGGCCATAATTTCTTCCATAACAGAATGGTGTATGTGTGTACTGTGTGTGTATGTTTGTGTGGTGACGGTGTGTGCTGTATTTCTCAGGCCCTCTGCAGCCAATCAGTATAGTTTGGGGCTCTGAAAATGATCCCAAACTCTCTGAAATGACATTCGGTGCAGGAATGAATGTTCCATGTCTGATGCTTGTAATCCTGCAGGGATTCCGCTGACGCTGGTGATCTGCCACGCTCCATAGCAACACGGAAACTGCGCTTGAAGCGTTTGGAAGGACAGTGTAGGAGGGCGATCTCCTTCCCCTGATTTGTGTAACTTAGGATCACTTCTAGTTTTCTTCCTCAGCCACCAGAACATTATTGCAAGCTCACAGGACGAGGATCCCTCCTTCCGGTTGACGTGCAGTAGGTATAAGACAGACGCAGAATTTGAACATGTTTATCCCATCGTATCCCTAACTGCTCCTTGGCACCAAATTGCAAGAATGATGATCACACAGAGCAAAATCGGTTTATTTTAAAGTGCCTGATATGTCGATTTGGAGAGAGGCGCAGGACCCAAATACCTCTCAACATCAATTTAATATTAAAATTGCCTTGCTACACCTACGATGCCTTAGTGCAGGGGAAGCCAAACCCGAGTCCTCGGGACCCCCAACAAGTCAGGTCTTCAGGATATTCTGCATTCAGACAGGTGGCTCAGTCTTCCACTGAACCTGTGCGAAGCAGGGATATCTTGAAATCTGACCTGTGGGGGTTCTTGGAGGACTAGAGTTGAGCTCCCCTGCCTTAGTCTCTCAAACAGGGTAGAAGAATGCATTGACGGCCCCTCTGGCAGTGAAGGTGGTTAACTAAATGGTGTTCGCAAAGGAGAGCGCTCTGACTGGAAATTATAATGAAAGGTTCATTCTGTGTACTGATGACCGCTCGGGTCCTCCTCACTCATCTTTATGCTCCCTAAATATCACTCGCCATCTTTACACATAGCAGGAAGGTCACACAATGTCTGAACCTGCTCCGGCACATGTGGTTTGGTCCTGATGTAAAGCATGCGCGGGTGCTTGATATATGTGGTGCAGGTGTGATGTTCCCTGGTTGTTGCAGCCGAAACAAATGGGATAGATAGTTACTCTTGAGAGATGGGATGGAAGGCACCAGGTGTCCCGAATTGAGGCCGCTATACAGCTGCTCACCTTTTGTAGGGCTGAAGGAGGAGCTCAGGGGTAAAGTCACTGTCTTGAAGTGGTTTAAATCCCATCAGCCCTTGTGACCGTGGGCAGTCCTCAATTCACCCCGTGTCAGAATCCAACATTAGATTGTAAGCTCTGCGGACAGGGGACGCCTAGTGCCTGAAAAAAACTGTCAACGCTATAACAGAAAAATCTATATATAATAAAAGGCTTAGCTATTGTTGTGTATAACGGCTAAGAATGTTGCAACTCATTATGATGTCACCGAGTATGATGTCACATGCCAGATATATAGCCAACCAGAGGAGAGAGGGAGGGAAGAGACAGAGAGAGACAGCAAGGAGAAGGACGGTGAGATGAGGAAGGTGTATTGTGCACCAGAGAGGAAGCAGACACAGTAAGGCAGGGCAGTGCAAAGAGCGGGGAGGAAGAGTAAGGTGGGGAAGAGGGGACAAGAGACAGCGCGGCGGTTACCGGAGTGGTGAACACAAAGTAATGTTCCTTTCAGATTTCCTAGATCAGCGTATGTTACGCCGGTACAGCTTGTATATCTATATTATACATGCACGGAAATCTTACTCGGAGAAACATCACATCGTTTTGTACTCGCAGCAATTAAAGGCTGGAGAGCTACATATAATGAAAAGTTACGTCTGTCTCGTTCATGCCCTGCAGCTATTTATGTTACACACTTTTTGTCAGGTTTAAGCGAGCAGCATTAATAATGACAGCTGGAAAGTGCAATATATAATAATAATAATAACATGTTCTTGTATAGCGCTGCTGGTTTTACGGAGCGCTTACAGCAGTCCCTGCCCTGCAGACTACAATCTATGATTTGGTGCCTGAGGCACAGGGAGAAAGGGTGACTTGCCAAGGTACACAGAGCTGACACCGGGAGCTGACCCTGCTCCCCTCCCTGTGCTTTACTCACAGAGCTGCTCCTTCTCCCTGAAATCAGCCACATCATGCTGCAGGAAGTCCAGCTCAGAAAAAGCACAGATTACAGGTGATGCAACTTTGGAACTCTCAGAAGTTCGGGGATCATTATAGTGCAGAAAACATTTGGGGCAATGCATTGAAGGAGCAATATCCAAGTGCGCAATTTTGTTTTTGTGGATTTTTAAATTGAGATGAAAGCAGGGGGGCCCCGGAGCAGCATCCCACCCATTTCAGCTTCGGGGACTCCCCTCCTTACCTCTGTAGGGGGCCCAGGTGCGTGCTCAGCTAGCAGGGGGTACTCGCTGACACGCATCCCACCATTTCAGTCGCTCCGGGGACTCCTCTCTCCCTGTAGGGGGCGCCGGTTGGCTGCTCGGCCTTACGCAGGGGGGTCTCCGAGCACATCCACCCATTTACCTCCGGGGACTCCCTCACTTCCCTCTGAGGGGCGGCCGGTGGCTGCTCAGTAGCAGGGGGGTCTCCGGAGAAAGCCCCACCATTTTCAGCTCGGCGGGACTCCTCCTGTCCCCTCTGTAGGTGGGTCGGTGCTGCTCAGCTAGCAGGGGGTACTCCGGAGCAGCATACCCACCATTGTCAGCTCGGCGACCCCCCTTCCCTCTGTAGGGGGGCACGGTGCTGCTGACTAGAAGGGGGGTCCTCCGGGAGCAGCATCCCCCTTTCAGCTCCGGGGATCCCTCCTTCCCTTCTGAGTGGGCGCCGGTGGCTGCTCCGCTAGCAGGGGGGTCTCCGGAGCGCATCCCACCCATCAGCTCCAGGGGATCCCTCATCCCTCTGAGTGGCGCCGGTGGCTGCTCCAGCCTAGCAGGGACAGGTAAAAAGCGGAGTCCCAAGCTCCCAATCCTGCGGGCCAATTGGAAGCTGTGACATCATCAGTGCGGCTTCATCTGGGCCCATGTCGATGGTTGGTCTGTATCCTGGAAGATTGGCGTCCCTGGAGTTTACATTAATGGGTTCAGCTCCGGAGACCCCCTTACTCAGATCTAATGTAAAAATATCCTTTGATTGTCCTGACAGTCAGCCATACAATCGTAAGAGGTGGTTGTAAGAGAAATAACCAGACAGTTCTTAGATGGTAATCACATGTACTAGTGGTGCCTCAATACTGACAAATAATGGGACCTTGCATTCATTACAGGAACACATGTACGGTCCCAATCCCATAAAAGCTTGCCAAACAAATGTAGTATGCCCCAAGATCAATATGGTTGCGATTCAGTAGCAGTTTCTGAAGTGATTTTCTTTCACCTCTGCTGTTTAGAAACGTATTCAACATATGAAAAGAAGTTTTTGCAGGATGTCCTGAAGACATTGGCTGCCAAACACAAAGATCCAGGCTGCACGCACGCTACTGAAGATGGTTCCTCCGGAACGAGTTCAATAACATCCTTCAGTAAGGTCCGTATTCTCCTAGGAGATGGATGGGACTGCTATGTCAGGAAGACCAATAAATGGTGTGCCAGCACACCATACGACAATTTACCCTTGTATCTACATGAAGACACAAGGGATCTTAATCACACCATCACAATCGACCTGGGGGTGCGGCCCACGATTCACGGGACCCTCAAAAACAGCAGTTTTCCTTCAAAGTGAATCATTTGGACTAAAGAAACCAGTGTACTACTCCAGCCAAGCCTGAGGAAGAGGAGGAGGACAGCGTGGAGAAGCTCTTTCCAAAATGCTTTAAATTGAATATGTTATAACAGTCATTATCACACCCTGGGGTTTTATACGTGTTTTTGCAAACACGTAGATGGGAAAAAGAACATTGTCGCATGCTTTGGTCACATGAACATCCCTTCATCATGTGGACCGGGACTTTGGAGGTCCAGAAGTGGACCTTCCTGTCACCCCCTCCATCAGTTTACCCACCCGTCTGGGGACACTGACATGCGGTAGAGCCACACTACTTGAGTATGGACAAATATCCACCTGTCAGCCAATCAACCCATTCAAGAGTGTCTGGCACCTTAACAACTAACGGGGAGGCAGCCAAAGAGTTGTGGAACTGTGGGGAGAAGGCTGACTAACTAAACTTCAGCTGGCTATGGAGAGTATAAATCTTCCTGAGATCTGCGTTAAAAGCATAAGGTAGACAACTACCAGTTCTCGCAGGCATTCTGATGGAGCAAGCTTTAACGTCGAAACAACAGGATTTGGAAAGAAGGAGGAGACCAATATGCCGATGTTAGATTGAGTGACTCATGCCTAGAACATGTGAACATAAAACTGAAGGCCATACAGAGGAGCTATTTGTGTGGTCGTGTTTGCACATAGATTCTCTGGAGTGAGATATAATCGATTATTATGGTATGCTACATACTAGATGAAAGCCTTTCTATGCTCTACATACGAGCACTAATCCAGGGTGGTCACGCCAATCCGCAGCCCCCCACACAGGTCGGTTTTCAGGATACCCCAGCTCAGCACAGTGGCTCAATAAGAACGCTGAGCCTCTGATGTGAGCCACCCTGTGCTGAAGCAGGGACTGATTGACCACCTTACTGAAGTCAGGGAATCCCTGAAAACTTGACGCTGGGGTTATGAGCACTGGATAAGACCCCTGCATAGCCGATTAACCTATTTGTAGACCAATAATGGAGACTCTTTAGCTTGCTGCCAGCAGAGCAATTATGACTCTTTTTTTAAGTTGTTAATCAAGCATTACTACATACCACCCCCCCAACCCCCTTTTTTTCCCTTTCATTTATTATGTACAGCGTGTGACACATGTCTAATTCGTACGATTCTTACCAACCTAAGTTGGCAACGTTTGGTTGCTACTCTGTATAATCTGTTAAAATCCTGATTGGTGCCTAACATAATGGCTGCTTCAAGGCAGTGTATCACCAGCAGCTACAGGCCATCCTTATATATCCTATTGTTACAGTTTGGCAGCCAAACTGCTGGGAATTTGGCAACAAATTATCCCAACACAGGAAAGTGTACAATGATCTTGCACGCTCGGGAGGTGCCTAAAAGCCTGCTGGAGAAATCAATGGATTACTTACAACTATCTCAAACAAATTGGCATTTAAAGGTTGTAATATTAAAAAAAATGCAGTATTATCTCCGAATAATACAGAAACTATTAAAGAAAGAAAAAATATAAGATTTCCATATTTTTGCGCATTTAATTATGATCCGACCCCGACTTTTCTGTTGCATCTTGAAGAGGATTTCTTAGGAATTACCAATACATACCAACAAACCATAATTATTCAAAATCCCCAGCCTCGAAAAATCACTCCTATATACACAGTACATCGCAACTTCCTGTATGATTAGTTGGTGTGTTGAAGCTGATCTGTTTATGCAATAATAGTAAAGGCAACCCCAAAAATCCAAGTATCATATGGCAAATCTTTTTTCAAAATCCCCCATCATGCGTACAGTATTCTTTCCCCATACTAAACAAGGATTGAAGTTTCTGGTGTGTTGCCATGGGTACATAGTGGGAGGAATGGTGAACATGCATGAGTGGTACTGAGTACAAGACATCTGTTGTTTTACATCAATCAAACGTCCACTTCTTCGTTCACCCCACTTCTTAGCCAACACACATAAAACTATAAGGATTATTTCCCTGTAGACATTACCTTAAGGGCGATACCCCTATACATATCCCCCTCTGTGTAAATACATTATACTTTATATGCCCCCGCTTTTGAAAAAGATAAACTTTTATTTTTGTTAAATGGGCGCTGAAGCCTAAGTTACATGGTCACCTAGAAGAAGAGCTTTCAGGGCTGGAAAGGTGTAATCACGCACACAGGTACTGTATACACGGCCATGTACTGTATACACAGGCGCATGCTACTGTATACACAAGGCCAGTCCTGTATACATCCCCCCCCCACCCCCTGATATAAACGTGTACACCTTCCATTTCAAGGCCGCAAGGATGCCCCTCTGGCAGCAGAGCGTTGCATTATTATTGTTTGGCAGAACTCCACATACCCCACCAAAATATACTTCCTTGCGCCTTTCTAACAGCATGTATTCACCTGACTGGGTTACAGGTATAAATATACAAGTGAGAATTGTTGCCGGATGGGCATACATAATATTGGACCTTGGGCATCTTCAAAGGCAACAGGATGTTCTAAAGGAAAGATTATTGTTGCGCTTCTTGGGGGCAGAAACTGTTGTCGCAAAAGGGGTCTAAAGTATTTGCGTTCACACCCCTCACTACAGCAAGAGGGTTCATTTTTAAATTATTTAGGATCTAAACATATTTTCTACTGCAAAGAAAATGAATCCTATTTTTAACATCCCTCACTGGGGAAAAAAATAGTTGTCAAGAAAGTGTACAATAGTAAAGTAAATGTATTTTCTCCACTGAATAAAGCTCCTGCAGCCTCATTCTCTTCCCCACTGTTTATCTGTCAGGCCAGATTTGAACATGTCTTTGTCCTTGCAGGCAACTTTGCTTTCCGTCAGTAAGTGCCGCCTTAGCACCAGAGAGTATTGCACGACTGTTCCTTTTCATCCATTTGACAAGTGGTGATACTGAAGGGGGCTGACCTCGTAATATATATATATGTCTGAGGATAGGGTTGTGGCAATAGAAAAACCTCCTCGTGCATTCCTGACCTTCCTGTAAAACAGTCGCATAAAGGGGACACTTATTGTTATTACAAGTGGGGGGGAAACATGGCCGTCACGAATGGACTTATCTCTTGTAATGCCAAGAGGATGCAATGTATTGTATTATTCCGATGCGTCGTGCGCCGTCTTTCAGACAGGTTATGGTTTGCACGAGGGGGCAGGGCAGACATCCTGATGTTGTCCTTCCCTTTAAAGAGAGCTGAAACCTGGTCAAACCTCGGCTCATGATTCTCGTGATCGGATAAGAACCCTTAGTTCTCTCTGGTGCCTCCAGTCACGGAGTTACAATGTAGTTAGCGGGGGGATCATAACTGTTGAGGGTAGCTACATATAAGGAACAAAAAAGTATTACCATAGTACTCTGTGCTTAGAGTTCCTATAAAAAATGTATGTGCATGAACGCCTCAGCAGATGCAAGAATGTGGGGCCCCCGCACATGCGAAAGGAACCACGTTAAAGGCTATACTGCAGCAACCCACATTCGTACAGTCATATACCTGCGGAATGTTGTGATGCATTTTTTAGCATCGCTACTGTCCTCACCGGGCTGACCAACACCACTATCGGAGACTTCAGTAAAGCTGTTTTAAAATGTTGGTATAATTCCTACTGCTTTTTCCTACACCTCTATTTTTCGTTCAGCTGAGACGAGTGGCACAGGATGCATGCTTTCAACTGTGACATTTACTGTATACTTTTCTAATGTCACAGTGGGGAACATATATACACTACATTAGTAAACACTACACGACACATCACACACCACACACACACACACAAACACCCTCAACAAAACACACACCACACCAAGCACCACACACACACACCTACACACACACACACACACACACCACACACACCACACCACACACACCACACACCTTCTATAAATAACGTCATACACAATAACACAACAGGAACCATATGACCAACGACTCAACAACCCCCTCCACGGTCACCCAAGAAACACAGCAGTAACAGATAGTAAACCTATACGCATTCGCAGCTGGTTCGAAGTGACAATGAAAATTGCATCTGATAAACTAGTGAATGCATTCCATAAATTTTTGGGGGTGAATATAAAATGCAAGTCCGAGAAAGATCAGCCTAGTAACGTGTTGTATTCACAGTTCTTCATCTTACTTTGATATACAGTTATGTTTTGTATAGCAGATCACAATTGTGCGCTCCCAACAGACCACCAATAATAAAACTGGAGTTGACAAAGGATACTGTCACCCGAGTTTTCCACGAGTGGCCTCCTGAGACCATTAGGGAAAATGTTGGTGACCCACAGGCTTCCCATGCTAATAACGCGGGCCACCTGACGTCATCCCTGCCTCTGCTCACTCTAAGCCCAGTAAGTAATGGTGAAGGATATTTCTGTCTTATCCCAGGTTCTCGCAATCACATGGAACTTCTACCACGACCTAATAGTTCTTGGCAAAAGTATTACATAAGAGGATTGTTCGCCAGTTCATTCCCTTTCTTAGCATACTTGACTTAACCATAGGCCTTTGTACTTTGGCGTTACCTTTTCCAAAACCCTTATTTGAACTTTTGTTGCACGCGTCCCTCACGCATGTAAGTGTACAACGTGCCTTTATTCGTACATACAATTTTTGGCATGGAAAATGAAGATTTGTACACAACCCAGACCCTGTAAAGTATCTTATTTCTGTAAGTCTCCCCAATTGGCAGGCACGATTTCCCCTACTCGTGCATTGAAAACGCTGGCTCTCCATTAGGGACAGCATTAGAGGACATTTGTTCCACCGGCTCCTATTTGCCCATCGAGCAATATCATAACTCATGTTATTTTGTGTGATGTGTTTATTCTGCAATGCTATTAGGGATGAAATGATTTAACCGGTGGCCAGCCCTCCTGGATATCTCATTCATTGGACAACAAAAAATCCCTTTCAAGACTTTTCCCCTGTAAATCTATAAAAAGACGTATGCCCTATTTTTTTTCCTTGCGTTCTTGCAATTTGGGGAACTGCAGGACTTGGTTACCACACCCGAGGAATGCAGGACACACTTTGTTGGTCAGGTTGGCTGTAATACAAGATCATAAAATGTGAATTACACTTTAATGTAATCAATGCAGTAAACTCAAGGAGGGGCTGTCCAGTGTCCCCCACACGCCTAGCTGACAGAACCCCCAATTAGCGTTTAATACGCACCAATTAGGAGCCACATAGAGATTTGTACTGTGCTTGGGTATATTCATGTGATGAATGAGTCACCACTTACACTGGGCTAGGGCCAAATAATGTATTTAACCTAGGGCTCTGACAGTGGTGTGCACATCGCACAGGTAAGTATGGGTGGTGGGCAGGTAAGTACGAAGGTGTGGGCAGTAATTAACAGGGTGTGTGGCAGTTAAGTAGCGGGGGTGACAGGTTAGAAACATTGGTGTGAAAACGGTGAGTACAGGTGTGTCACATGTAAGCAACGGGGTGTGACAGGTAAGTATGATGACCATGTAGTACGAAGGGTGTTACCTGTAAGTCAACGGGTGTGACAGGTACGAATGGGGTGTTAAACATCTCACTAACTGTCTACGTCGCGGGTTGGTAACGACCTTGTGCAGCCGCTTTGCCCACCGAGCACTGTTGAGCGGCCGTCGGGCCTCCGGGTGGTGTGGACAGGTTAGAACTCGGGGTGGACAGTTAATAACGTGGGGGGGGGTGCTGTGAAGGTGAGTACAGGTGTTGGCAGTTAAGCAGGGGTGTGACCGGTAACGATAACGGAGTGACAGGTAAAATTGGGTGTGACATGTAATTTACGGGGTTGTGACTGTAAGTATGGAGTGTGACAGTTGAGTAAGTGTGTGACAGGTAAAGTATACGGGTTTGGCAGGTAAGCACAGGTGTACCAGTTAAGTATGGGAGTGTGACAGTTGAGTACAGTTTTGACTAAGTACATGGTGTGGCGTTAGTACGGGTGTAGGTAAGACGGGTGGTGCAGGGGCCCCCTCTCTGGAGGGCTGATCCGGTTCTGCTATTTATTACTGTACTTTTTAATTTTTATTTTCATATGACCACCTAATATTCATTTTATATCTGTCTATTTGGTTCCAGTTCTGTTCATTCCTATCCCAATAAGCAGAGGAGCAGAAAGTTTGCTGCCGGAAGTGATTAAAAAAAACGGTTGTCCGATATACAGAGTAATAAATCCGGTTAATCTCTAACGTTTATTAATAGAGAAACGACCAGAAGTGTAACATTGTGCACTAACAGAGATAGCCGGGCTATCGCACCCAGCGACTATAGATACATCCAAGGCAAGCTTAGAGTTAGACAATGTTATTCTCCTTCTTTATTCAGTCATAAATGTCCATTGAAGTAAGTTCCCACGGTTCTATATGTCATTGTGTCGATATTACAAAGATATCGAGACGGCTCCCCTCCCATCATTGCCGCACTGGCTTTTAAAACTCCTTGCAAACGTGAGTATTTTTCTGGTATTAATCCACAGGTATGGTTCCTGCTTCTGATTTCCCGGTGCAGTGAGTAAGGCACAAGCAGAATGCTTCATTTCCTCTTATCCTCTGGCTGAGATTTGACATGCAATTGATTTTTATTTTCCTTTTGCCTCGCGCCTGCCTGTTAATTAGGCGCTAATGCCATCATTGCTCTCTTAATCGGCTGCCTGGGAGAAGTGTATGACGTTTCCTCCAGGATCCACCTTCGGTAGCAAGAGTGTTACCATAAAACCTTTCTCCAGTCACTCTGGGACTCTGGCCGTTCATGGTGCTGCCATCTCTGCACATGAGGTGTGTAAAGAGATACAATGACTAAATCTTTGTCAATTTTGCTCTCTAGGTTTAATTTCCCTAAACATTTAAGATTTCAGCCACAATTAAGCGTTAACCATGCTGTTGTCGACAACAACGCAATCAATCGCTGTAGCCTCTTGCTTCCCACTGCACCCGCTACAATAAATA
>WSYH01006878.1:0-35719 GCA_036426205.1 Ascaphus truei
TTTTTAACATGGTTCCCTATAGGCTTAAGCTTGCTGCATGGTCACAGCTTTGAGCACAGCCAGGGTTAAGGTGCATACCCAGAAAACCACCCACAGATATATATATATACAGTGTTCGACAAACCTATACTTTTGCACGCCCCGGGCGAGTGGATTTAACATCGTGGCGAGCTCCTATTGGCCCAAGCAGCACACGTTTGGTACTGGGTGGCGAGTAGATTTTTTTGTTCGGCGAGTAGATTTTTTGGTGAATTGTCGACCACTGTATATATATATATATTCATGTAGAGGTATCAGTACCGTGTTGGCCGAGCTTCAATAATCAAAAAATAAATAGATGATACCGTTCTGTGGCTAACGAAATGCTTTTATTTGTGCGAGCTTTCGAGATACACTGATCTCTTCTTCCGCCGATGTTACAATGAATGAAGCAAGCAAAGGGTATACTTAAAAACAGTGTCTCTTGGAATGTTATCTGTGCTAGTCCTTCCCCCGGTGTGGATGAGATTTATGGCTAGAGGTGTTAAATGGTTCCTGAAAGTAAGTGAGGTAAGAGTGTGTGTGTATCTATGTGAGAGACAGTTGCATGAATACAAATTTATGCAACTGTTCGGGACACTTAACGGTGGCCTAAACAGAGATCGAAATTTTATGAATCATTACTGACACAAGTGAACTCTCTTCCCATGAGCGCTAAAGACCATGCCTGTACATACTGTGCTATATGTATGCACACACAGCTGTCTCTTACACATACCAATACTCTTAGTTGTGCTACTATCTCTCACATTTCCACACATTTCCACACCTAGCCACACCATTTATATTAACTACCACTCCACACACCCCTTTTGTAAAGCACTGTATACACTGTGGGCTCTCCATTCATTTATATTCACACAGATACACACACACACACACACTCTTACATCACTTACTTTCAGGAACCATTTAACACCTCTAGCCATAAATCTTATCCACACCAAAACTGTACTCCATATTCAAGGAGTGCTCTTACTAATGCCTTATAAAGGGGCATAATTATGTTTACTTATTTTCCATCCATTGCCCGTTTAATGCAAGATAATATCTTGTTTGCCTTTGCAGCTACTGCATGACTTTGGGCACTATTGCTAAGTCTGCTGTCTACAAGCACTCCTAAATCCTTCTCCATCAAGAATTCCCCCAATTTATCCCCATTTAATTTGTAAGTCATCTGTTGATTCTTGCTACCCAAATGCATAACCTTACATTTATCTTTATTAAAACTCATCTGCCATTTACCTGCCCAAGTTTCCATTGTCTCCAAGTCCTTCTGAAGAGAAATTACACCCTGCTCTGATTCCAGTACCTTCCACAATTTAGTATCATCAGCAAAGATGGAGACTGTCATGGGAGATCAGGACCTTTAACAAATTTATACCGGGATCATTCATTAGGCAAAACAAGGCAGCTAAATAAAATGGGGTTTATTTGGATAAAACCTCGGACACACAACAGAAATACAAAAGACAGAAATATACACACTTACTGGGGATTAGGAATTGAGATCTAGCCTTTCCTATGTGCAGGGCTTATCCTGATTGGACCTTGTTCTGGACATCCTGGACCGAGATTCAGTAGAAAATCTTGACCGGACCTCATCCTGATTGTCCAGGAACTGATTTCAGCAAGAAATCCTGACCGTGACCCCTGCATTCGATTTGTAGAACTTGGCCAGAAAAGACGGGACTTAGTCTTTGCAATGCAGAATTTCCTAACTGGTTGCTCTGCTATTTTGATCAGAGCAACTTTAAATGCCCACCCTAGCTTCATCGACTCAAGTCACTGGATGGTCTGGTTCTCTGACTCGGCCATTTCCTTACATTCACTCCCCATAGCTATCCTTACATGGAGGTAGGAGGAGCAACCAATCAGAGTTTGGAAATTCCTCCCCGCCATCCAATAGGAATAGGGGCTCCTTCTTTGGCTCACTTCAGAGCAGGAGGTGTGCCAAGCCGGCTCGAAAAGCCGGGTGAGCGGGATATATGATTTAGCCAATGGGAGAAGCGCCTACGTGCTGTATCTCCCCCAGCTAACTCATTGCCACCCACTGGGCAGGCTCCACCAAATCTGGCAGATACAAAAGGTGCCCCCACAGGGTGCCCTTTGTTCTCCAGACATGGCAATTCAGCCTTCCACGCCCACCAAACGGTCTTCTCACCTCTGGACATCCTCTCCTCTTTGAACTACGGACCTACATCTATGCTGGCGTCTATGCTGAAGCCCAGGCTGACTGCATAGAGTCTTATAACAAATGTATAAAACATTATAAAGTACACTTTAATAAAGTATGCACCTTGGAGAACATTATACTTATAAGGGAAATGGATTTGGGATATTTGGGCTCGAAACTCAGCAGTCTGGGTTGCCCCGTTGTAATTCACCCCACGTACCGGCAAATCATGCATGCTCGTCGTGGAGAATTAACAGACTACTGGTAACTTCAGCCCCCGAACACCTGCATACAAAATAATTGTATTTCTACCTAAATACCCCACCTAAAACTTACACATATCAAGCTTCATAGTTCTAGGGCCAGGGAACATGAAAACAGAAAAAAGCAAGGGTCATTTTATTTTCCACATGTATAATCTCTGTCCCTGGTTTATTGTGCTAGTTTGCTGCCAGGGACCGCACAGTTACAGGGGTAACCATAGGGCTTAACCTTTATTTATAGCCTTGTTACCCCCTCCCGTCACAGAGACTTTGCTCTTGATGCCAACCTCAAGGTCATTAATAAACAAGTTAAAAAGCAGGGGTCCCAGTACCGATCCCTGTGGTACTCCAATCACGACTTTAGCCCAACCTGAAAAAGTTCAATTTATGACAACCCTCTGTTGTCTATCCTTCAACCAGTTTTCAATCCAGGTGCACATATTTTTAGTGATTCCAATTTACTTTATTTTGTACACCAACCTCTTGTGTGGAACCGTATCAAAAGCCTTTGCAAAATCTAAGTAGACCACATCAACTGCATTACCCTGGTCTAAATTCCAACTTACCTCCTCAAAGAAACAAATAAGGTTAGTTTGGCATGATAAATCCAAAATCAAAATCATAAATCCATGCTAATTATTACTAATAATTTTGTTTTCCATTAGGTATTCCAGAATATTATTCCATATTAAACCTTCAAGTAGCTTCTCCACTATTGAAGTCAGGCTTACAGGTCTGTAATTCTCCAGTTGTGATCTAGCTCTTTTTTAAATATTGGCACCACATCTGCTTTACGCCAATTTTGTGGTACTGAGCCTGTGTAAAATTGAGTCCTTGAATATTAATTGTAATGGTTTGGCTATTACTGAACTTAACTCCTTAAGAACTCTTGGATGTATGCCATCGGGGCCATGTGCCTTATTTACTTACAATTTTTCAAGCCGCTTATGAATTGTTTCCATTCCATTCTTGGCAATTGTGCACCTAGTGGCGTTTAAAATTTGAGAGATAACTGACGTACTTTTTGTTTTGGTTGGTCATTGGTTTTCCTAGCAAGATATATAGTGTATCATGTGGAACAGTGACTCCCAGGATCCTATTTATGAGGTCAAAAACATCCCTCAATGTTTTTGGATTATAGGGTCTGATTTTTTTGTTATTAAGGTACAGATGCAGCGGCCATTTTTAGAACAAATCACGGAGCCGTTTTCGTGTGCGCTGCTGTACTTTACGCGGCATGAATGCGGCCAATCGCCGCAGGCACTCGTGTTTATCGCGGTTGCTTTGTTTGAATTTAATGGATTCTGTTTCGTATCCGTGGCAGAAATGAATGAATTGTAATGTGTACAGTACTGTGCTACTGTATAAATTTCAGGTGTTAAACAGTGTTAAACACTAAAATGCCATTTTCTGCACTCGCAGCTAAAGGTGGGAAGGGGCGGTATGGTTGGAAGAAATCACGCGCCATGACATGGCGTGAAGTTTCAATCCGTTAAATGCTCCTTGAGAAAGCGCCAGTGATGGTTTGAAACGCGTGGGAGGAGGAGCCGTTTTTTATGTGGCTGTTTCACATTTTTATGTAGCCTAATAAAGATTTTTTTATTTTAATATTTATGGCCGGTGAGTTCTGCTCTTTTCCTTGGTTTTGGCTGTTACACCGATCACTTTTTCTACATTGCATTCATCCTAATTGGAGAGACACCGACAAGAGTCGCAGGACCTTCAATGTTTCAGCGTGGCCAAGAGGACAAAGGGCACGGCGATATATTGTGAGTAATTTGCTAACTCCACGCCAACTTACTATTCGTTTGGGTTCACTATTCAATTTTCAGCAGTCCATCTACCTATGAGACTCTTAACAACATCTCTAGGCTCTGACCTGCTGATTTATTCCCTTACAGAGACCCCTTACTATACCTCTATAATAGTGCCTATAAGTCTTATACCTTGGTTAAGCAGCTATCTCTATATAACTCATACAGCGCTTCTCCTTGGGCTTGAAGCCGGTGTTGTTTCATCTATCATTGAAAAACACACTGGCATAGCCTAAGCAATCCCAGCCCTTGCACCACTATCTCGACGGACCAAAATAGCTCGCTTACGCGTAGAGCCCCAAAAAATGCCAAAATGCAAAAATGAAAGCTTCATTACACAGCTTTTCCTCAAACTGGGACACACAAACCCTCCTGGTCGCCTGAACAAGGCACTCTAGCATTAGCGGGGTGACAAACTTCCGGGCATCCTGAACTGCTGATGCCATCTTGAAACCAACTACTGCCCTCTGCATTATGAAAGTCTTAGGGGCCTATTCTAGTAGCCATCATAACCCATAAGACCCTTATCGCTAGTTTTGAAATTCGTGTAATTCTAGTAGCCTCAATTAGCTTATCGAGGCTAATTGCGGCTTTAGAATGGCGATTTCCTCCCATATTCCCCATGCCAGAAAAAGTTGGCGTGAAGCTGGTGAGAAGCGACGGCGAGAGAGGGACTTAGAAAAAAAATGAATTTTTCTTGCATCAGATTGATGCCGGGGGTCTCCGGGGCTGATACACATTAATACCAGCACCCTCTCCACTATGCCACTACCGGATGCAGAGAGGAGGAGGGAGGAGGAGGGAGGAGGCGTGAGAGGAGTGGGGGGGGAGGGATAGGGGGGAGAGAGGGGGGAGAGGAGGGAGAGAGGGGAGAGAGGGGGGAGTGGAGAGGGAGGGAGGGGAAGGAGAGGGAAGAGGGAGGGGAAGGAGAGGGGGTAGGGGAGCGGAGGAGGGGGGAGGTGGAGGGGAGGAGGACAGGAGGAGAGGAGGAGGGAGCCTAGCCCTGGCTGTCTTACCACCCTGCCACTTAAGGCTCAAAGTTACTTTTCCCTTTCTTTCCTACACTTTCCTATTTTCTAGGACAGCGGTAACCCAGCCACAGTCAAGGCAAGACATCTGTACATTTTTAAAATGATAATTCACATGTTTGATCTATCCAAGCTTAAAATCTGTGATCCTTTTGTACCCCCATACTAGAAGGTTACACTCTCTGTAATCCTCATCTGTTCACAAATAGAATTGACTGGCTGCATATCCCTGATTTGTCTGCTCCTAGGAGTAACAGGTTACATCTGTGATGTATTCAGTCCTACAGGAAGCTGACATGCCTGATTTATACACCGTGTTCAGAAAAAAGTGACCTCTTTCATTTTTCATCATATTATATATATTTCTTTATCAATCCCCATGAAAATGTATACAATTTTACAGATGTAGCCAGATATTCTGTTTCCGGTGCCATGATTGCACGCGGTCCTATTACCATGCCGATTGCGTCATCAAAATAAAAAAGGATTAATGCTACAGGGGGGGGTCCATGCTTCTGAATGGGCCCCCCACCGCATTTTGCTTGTTTGTCCACGGTGCTGGTAAATCTTGCTACGTCTGTAGGTCTTTTATGCAGATTAAAACACTTGTGGCATGCCATCAGGTTTAGGGCTCTTAGCACAGTCTTCTAGGGTAGGGGTGTGCAAACTGGGGAGCACAAGATTTGCCAGGGGGGAGGCGTAGTGGTTGCATAGGCCCCACACTCTTCCCCAAGGCATTTCAATTACATGCAAAGGGATTGCATGACACCTCTGCAAAGTCCCTTACCTTGTCTTCGGCGATGCGTCGCCATGACAACGCGGCAACATGACGTCACTTGACAAGGCAAGGAGGGGGGCGCGAGCAGAGGGGGAGAGCAGACAGGGGGGTTAAGCAGAAAAAGTTGGCGCACCCATGTTCTAGGGTAAGGAGTCACAGAAACTTCTGATTCGATGTTTGTGTTTATTTAAACAAACATTAGTGTCTTCAAAATAAACAAATAAGTGAAATAAAGAAAAGTCCTTGCTCTTCTTAGAGCTCTGCCTAAACAGATCTTTAACCCTAACTGTTCTGGGCGTCTACCCCCGCTTACTGGTTAACATACAGTACCCAGGCTTATAATTGCACCAGAGAAATCATAACATATGTTTCCTTACCTTCCCGCACAGTTACCAGGCAACTCAGCCTTTCTTCTAAAGCTGTAAGAGGGGCAGGAAATTAGGATCAGATGTTTTCTATTATCCTGCCCCTGTTGCTTGTTGGGAGTTGTAGTTTCTAGGTGAACTAAAAAAGGAAAAGGCTGTGTAGGATTCTGGGTTCTAAATACTTTCCCTCTATCAAAATCTTCTATAAATCTTTACCGACTTTAACTCTGATTTATAATCCCCAATATATTACAAGTGCCGTATCTATAGAATATGAAACACAGAGGAATCATGTAACACTTATTAAATGATTCTATACATCCGTGTAGCATCTCTGGGGACTATAAGTAATGTAAGGGGTTAACATGCTTAATGGGTTAACTGGTTGATATAATTCTGCTATTGCCCCTCCCCATAATGTCATGGAGGAGGACCACTCCCCATTATGTCTTGTGACCAGTGATGTCTCCATAGGGAGATAGAAGGGTACAGTTAGGTCCGGAAATAATTGGACACTGACACAATTTTCATAATTTTGGCTCTGTACGCCACCACAGTGGATTTGAAATGAAACAACCAAGATGTAATAGAAGTGCAGACTTTCAGCTTTAATTCAAAGGGTTGAACAAAAATATTGTATGAAACGTTTAGGAATTGCAACCATTTTCATTCACAGTCCCCTTATTTCAGGGGCTCAAATGTAATTGGACAAATTAACACAATCATAAATAAAATGTTCATTTTTAATACTTTGTCGAGAATCCTTTGCAGGCAATGACTGCTTGAAGTCTGGAATGCATGGACATCACCAAACGCTGGGTTTTCTCCTTTGTGATGCTTTGCCAGACCTTTACTGCAGCTGTCTTCGGTTGTTGTTTGTTCGTGGGTCTTTCTGCCTTAAGGTTTGTCTTCAGCAAGTGAAATGCATGCTCGATCGGGTTGAGATCAGGTGATTGACTGGGCCATTGCAGAATATTCCACTTCTTTGCCTTAAAAAACTCCCGGGTTGCTTTCGCAGTATGTTTTGGGTCATTGTCCATCTGTAAAGTGAAGCACCTTCCAATCAACTTTGCTGAATTTGGCTGAATCTGAGCAGACAATATATTCCTATACACTTCAGAATTCATCCGGCTGCTTCTGTCTTCTGTCACATCATCAAAAAACACTAGTGACCCATTACCATTGTAAGCCATGCATGCCCATGCCATCACACTGCCTCCCCCATGTTTTACAGATGATGTGGTATGCTTCAGATCATGAGCCGTACTAAGCCTTCTCCATACTTTTTTCTTCCCATCATTCTGGTACAGGTTGGTCTTAGTTTCATCTGTCCAAAGAATGCTGTTCCAGAACTGGGCTGGCTTTTTTTTAGGTATTGTTTGGCAAAGTCTAATCAGGCCTTTCTATTTTTGAGGCTTATGAATGGTTTGCGCCTTGTGGTGAACCCTCTGTATTTGCTCTCGTGAAGTCTTCTCTTTATGGTAGACTTGGATAATGATATACCTACCTCCTGGAGAGTGTTCTGCACTTGGCTGGATGTTGTGAAGGGTTTTTTCTTTACCATGGAAAGGATCCTACGACCATCCACCAGTGTTGTCTTCCGTGGACATCCAGGCCTTTTTGTGTTGCAAAGCTCACCAGTGCGTTCTTTTTTCCTCAGAATGTACCAAACTGTTGATCTGGCCACTCCTAATGTTCCTACTATCTCTCTGATGAATTTTCCTTTTTTGTTGCAGCCTAAGGATGCCCTGTTTCACTTGCATTGATAGCTCCTTTGACGGCATGTTGTGGGTCCACATCAACAGCTTCCAAATGCGAATGTCACACATGGAATCAACTCCAGACCTTTTACCTGCTTAATTGATGATGAAATAACGAAGGAATAGCCCACACCTGTCGATGAAACAGCTTTTGAGTCAATTGTTCAATTACCTTTGGTCCCTGAAAAAGAGGGGGCTACATATTAAAGAGATGTAATTTCATAAACCCTTCCTTCAATTTGGATGTGAATACCCTCAAATTAAAGCTGATAGACTGCACTTTTATCCCATATTCATTATTTAACTGTAACTTGAATTTATTTTGGTACACAGCCGAAATAACAAAACTTGCATCAGTGACCAATTATTTCTGGATCTAACTGTATATATAGCTCCACCCAATGTTCTAGACCAGGTTCCTCAGAGTTCTGGAATGGGCATCACTGTGAGTCCTGTAAATAGGTTTGTGTGTATAGATTAATGTATTTAAAGTGTTCTGTCCCTGTTTACTGTTTTCAATTAAGGAAAGTGCCCTATTTCGTTAGAGCCCATAGTAATGGCCTAATATTTTTCTCATTCGGGAAGAGAAGTGAACAAGTGCTTGGCAGGAGTTCTCAGAGTAGTTGCTCCGGAGCATAATTGGATCATTTCCACCGGCAGGCACTTAGTAAACTCCAGATCCAATATGCATGGGTGAAGTATGCAGTACGTAGTAAGGGGATACTGCTCCCAGAAAAGAAAGTGTAATCACTCAGGGGCCACTTGATATGGGGTACTATTGACACTATGCATCAGATTGCCAATCTAACCAATACAAAGGAAAACATGCATAAGTACTTCTGCAGCATAGGAGAGAGAGCGTTTCCAGGGGAAGAAGCACAGAGTAACTATGAAAGGGTTTCGGTCTGGGGTGTTTCTGGAACTTGCCCATATGTGGCTGGGGTGGCCATCTTGGTCCCTGGCAAAACTCTTCCTGGAATTGGTAATTGACTGCACCTGTTCCAGTGTCTTAAGTAGCAGCCAGCTATTCCCAGCCTCTGCCCGAGCATTGTATTCTATTACGTGTACTCCCGGATGACTTCAGTTCCTGAACCTTGTTCCTGGTTCATGTTTGTCTGCAGCTCTGGCCTGTGGATTCCCTGTTGCCGACCTTAGCCTGTGCCCCTGACCTTGCCTCTCTGCTGCCTGTCATGACATCGGCATGTATCCAGACTACGACTCCATTAACAGGACTCTGTCCCCTGGCTCTGGTCGTTGTTCTTATACCCCTATCTTAGCTTTGCGGGTCCGCTTCCTATCACAAACGTGCATTGTTATACTTTATTATTTCCCACCAGTTAACATGTCTGACGTAAAGTCTACTTTTTATATTGTGAGCCTTATAAACGGATGTGAATAAAGCTCTTCTTTGTACTAGAAAAGTTCCTGTCACCCATCCTTATTCTGTCAGCATATCCCCGCCCAGCCTGGACGGATCCAGCACCATGAACAGGTATGAGAGACTGAACATTGCCATATATATACAGTAGTCAATTTGATGTAAACTCCTTTAGGGCGGGGCAAGGAGGGTTACATACGTATGCTATTTTTTGCACGATTAGTACATTAATACAGCGGTCACAGCTTCAGCATCTGTAACCTACGTACTTCATGTGTTTACAAACTCGGGAAACAATACCAGCAGCAGCTCGAGGTTACAGAGCCTTTATACATGGCCATTTACATACACCACGGGCCATATTTACTAAGCGATGTTAAGCGTAAGGTACCTTGGGGCCCATTCACTTGAATAGTCTGGAATATCACTTATAGCTTTGTACCAATAAAAGTAAACATGGTCTTCATAGATCATCTACAGCAGGGGTGCGCAAACTGGAGGGCGGTGAATTTTTCTGGGGTGGCGCGGGCGGTTGCAGAGGCTCTGCGCTCTTCCCCAAGGCATTTAAATTAAATGCCGAGGGATCGCGTGAGACCCCTGCAACACTCCACTTACCGGGATTCAGCCGATGCCGCGGTGCCATGGTGACGTGACATCACACGCATCAAATGACGCCGCAGGTCACGTGAGGTGACATGACCCCGCAGCGTCATTTGACGCAGATGTAAGGTAGGCAGGGGGGCGCCAGAGCCAGGACAAGAAAAACAGGGGGGCGCAGCAGCAAAAGTTTGTGCTCCACTGATCTACTGTATATATGGCTGACTCTATAACAATGAAGATCCACCTAATACAAAGGCTTCAGGCTCTTGTTTCACCTCTATGTCCTCTCTGTCGCCTTTAGCATTTAGCTTATTCTTGTTTTTAAATCTATCCAGCTAGCCCATACAAAAACACTTTCACACATGTGTTTAGCTAATGTTTCTCTTTATTTACCTCTCTCTGCTGTGGTTCTGAGATATTAAAAAAAATACAAAAACAAAACCCTAAAATTCTTTAGCTTGCAGAAAAATAACCATGTGAATCTGAGTCACCAATCTCTCCTCTTACATCTATCTTTACTACTCTCACTGTTCTAGTTTGGAAATCTTTATTTATTCCATGCCTGCCCCCAAACCGTCAAAATGTATTTGCTCTTTTTCTTTTGATTATTATATCTCCAACATACATAAGAGAGCTCAAAAGATTTTTAAAATACCACTACTGCCATTACCTGTTGGATCACAGAAAGCCTGAGCCTCCGCCTCTGGGAGCCTGGGGTGGTATATTGATCACCTCGGTGCAGCGCCTCCATTTGCCAGGGATCCCAGCGTAGTGGGAGGAGCCCCTCACAGGAACCAATAGTACTAGTAAACACACACGGTATATAATGACAACCTTTACTGAACACACATGTAACCCTGCTTTCCCCCCCCCAGACTCTACGGTGGTGTCTAGGGTGCATGAGGGCAGATTACATGCGTCGTGGTGGTGCATACCTGTGAGGAACAGGAGGGCCTGAGCTTCCCGCGATGTTATTGGGGAGCCAGGACCGGCTTCTGGGGTGGTAGCCTCCATGATCTCTTAGTGGTGCAGCGCCTCCATCTTCTATACTCCCAGGAATATGGGACAGGACCTGTATAGAAGAACCCCTTGGGTCCCAGGGTAATAGCTTCCAATACACACACAGTCTTTGGTACAAAGGATAGTCTCTTTATTGGCAGATCAGTGACTCTCAAATGTAGTGGCGTCCAGAAGCCACAACAACAACAGCAAAGCCTTGCTTATTACTCCGCTCTCCTCCCACACAGATATTTCCTCCTCTCCTTCCCTCCAAGTCTCTCATCCGACAGGATGGTCTGGGCTGGGGCTTCAATACCCCGCGGCCCACCTCCGAGGTTATCCTCGCGGTGGGGATTGGATTCTCCCCATCACCCCAGGCAGGGGGGTGAGGGGCATTGGTCCACCAGGTCTATAATGCTATCAGCTCTACTCAAAGTGGCTGAGTCTCTCCACTCCTCTCTCTGCTCCTGCACAGCTGCGCAGGTGAGACCGCCTGTCTCCTCCAACTCCTTGGACCGATCCGCAGGTCTCTCTCTCAGACAGACCTACGGCAGACTCGTCACTTACAGGAGTTGGCTGCTAAATATAGAGCTAGCCCCACCTCTCGTGATGTCAGCAGAACCTCCCCTCTTGCTCACGCCTGCAGCAGAGTCCAGGCCTCCATCTACCACTCAGGGCAGGGCTATGAAGGGGAAAAACCCATGATGATTACTGGTGCCTGATCTTAACAGGACTTACCACAGTAGAAGGGCGATAGGTATAGCCTGTGCTGTTTACAGGGGGCTACACACACATAATATAACAACCCATACCACATCGTACAATTCACACCCAGCCCAGTACCACCAGTGAGTGTCCCAAAATACATTGGCTGCTACTGTGCCGGCCACCTTTAACCTAACACTTACCCGCAATTGTTCGGGGTTTTGCGGGTAAGTGTTAGGTTAAAAGTGGCCGGCACCAATATCCCGAATGCCCCTTTCCCAATGTCCAGGCCCACCCAAAAGTGTAGGGAGTAGTGCTACCCCGTGAGCTGTTGAGGTACTTGCTGAGCACTCCAGTACTCGATGCGGCCGACTTAGTGATAAGGAACCTCTGATCCAGCGACGTCGTCGTCCACGGTGGCGTCCACCTCTGCATTGGGTGAACTCTGGTAGGAGGGTCTCACCTTTAAGAGTCTCTAATAACACCGTGGTGGTCTGGCCCCAGGCCACAGGCATTTGAATCACCCGTGTCTTCACTGTGTCCCTGACACTAACAGTAAAATGGGGAAGTGTCCCTAGATAGGGGCCTTCCCTGAAGCAACCACAAACTCCCTTGATTGGAGCCTATCTGGGACCTAAGGGGGGTTCTCTGGCCTAGTCTGAGTGCCACTGCCACTCAGACCCTACATTCGCCTTGTCTATCCACGCTCCAACTGCTCCCTTGCACTCTAAGCGAGCCAAATATAGCAAATCTCCTCACAGTCAATCCTCTAACCCTATTGGTTGTGGTGCGCCACATTATCTGACTGCCCCCGGGGGATTCTGGGGTATGTAGTTCCCCTGCGGAGCAATATACAAAATGGCCACTGCTAATACCGCTCCTGTAATGGTCGCCGGGGTGTCTCTTCTCTGAGCATGCTCAAAGCCTCAATGTGCATGTGCGACAAATCCAATATGGTGGCGCCCTGTAGCGGCGTCCGCCTGGAGACCCAAGTATCAGAGCAGCATCCCTGGCTACACACAGCCCCTAACACACCAAGGACAAAGAGCCCTCCTCTCGGCACTGTCCCTACCGCCGCAGTAGCACTTTTGGACCTGCTCCCGTAGCCGAGAGCCGTAGCCCCGATAGCCGTCCCCCTCCCGCAGCCCGGAGGTAAGAGGGGGACCGGGCTACATCCTCCCCCTGATGGAGACTCCAACCCCTTGTTTGGGCACAGTAGCACATAACATAACCACGCACCGAGTTATATAATAAAAATGCAGTAGTATAAATTTACAACTTATCTACATGAGATTGTACATTTCTGTGAACATCACAATTCCAGATTTGATCTTACTGTGAGACCACTGCTAAGCCTCATAGTGGGGTGCCCCAATTGTATCGTAGGTTACCTGGCTTAGAGGGGACCTTGCATGCTGACTTCTACAAAGCCCTTCTTCCACTCCCTCTGGGGAGTAATGTACATAGTCCTGAGGCTCAGCCTCTCCCATTGGGGTACTAGTGTCTCTGTAAAGTCTCTTTGTTGTACAAAGCAGGGACTTCTTGGGTCCAGAGGTTGGCTCATTGAAGCCATTGGAGAAGGCGTTGGTTGGCTGGGCCCATTACCCGTTGGGAGGTGCCCCATGACTTCTGGGTACCCTTTGTGAGGGTCCCTCCATAAGATCCTGTACGGTTCCGTTGACTGTTTCTTCAACTTCTTCTGCAATTTCCGGCTCACCATCCAGTGGTGTGGCTTCTATTTCTGCCTCGTCACTTGTGGGATAGGTAGGAGATGATTCCGGTATCAGACCCTTAACCGGCCATCCATGTCTTTAATACGGTAGACCGGGAGGCCCGGCATCTGCGACTCAACCTCGAACACTCCATCTCACCAACGGTCGGTTAATTTGTGTTTCCCAGGGATTCCGAGGTTACGGAGGAGCACGGCGTCTCCAGGACGAATCTCCCGATGTCTGACATGGTCATAGCGCCTTTTGTTGTTGGCATTCAACTGGGAAGAAGACATTTCTGCCAGTTGATAGGCCTGCTGCAGGCTGTCTTGGAGCCGTTGCACATACAGACGAAACAACGAGTATTCTACAGCTTGCCTTAAACTAGCCCGGTTACATGCTGGGTACATGCTGGGTATAACCTGGCTAGTTTAAGGCAAGTTTAAGGCATTTCTGCATTGACTAATGACCCATCGGATTAACACAGCAGGGGTCCCTGGCAGTCCCATTCAGTTTGAATGGGACTGCTAAGGACCCCCTCTGTTAATCTGATGGGCCATTAGTCAATGCAGAAATGCCTTAAACTTGCCTTAAACTAGACCCACCATGTACCTGGGTCTTTTTGGGCATTGCCACTGGTTTGTGTTAGAATAACCATCGGCACTACAGTATAGTAAGTGCGTCATATTTTGTACCCCGTCGGTTGATACCCTCAGAAACACGTCTACCGGCAGACGGGCTTCTCGACCGAACATGAGAAAGTATGGAGAGAATCCCGTGGACTCGTGGTGGGTACAATTATATGCATGTACCAATGTCTCCACATTCTTACTTCACTCACTTTTCTGCACGCCTTTCAGAGTACCGAGCATATCGAGGCGAGTCCTGTGAAATCCCTCCGGCAGATCGTCTCCCTCTGGATGGTACTGGGTAGTTAGACTTAGTGATGTTGAGGAGTTTGAGTAATTCCCCAATGAGTTTTCTCTCCAAGTCCCGCCCTTGATCGGAATATAGGCAATTGGGTAGGCTATACAGGTGCAGCCACAAGTATTCTAACACTTGCCTTGGAACATCTGGGACAATACCCCAGTAATGCTGCAACATTTCTGTGACATTTCTGCAGACAGACTAATGGCCCATCGGATTAACACAGCGGGGGTCCATAGCAGTCCCATTCAAACTGATCAGGGATCCCTGCTGTGTTAATCCGATGGGCCATTAGTCTTTCTGCAGAAATGTCAGAGAAATGTTGCTGCATTACTGGGAGATTGCCCCAGATTTTTCAAAGCAGTGTTAGAATTCTCATGGCTGCATCTGTAATGCACAAAGTAGCTTTCCCACACGATCTTTGCCACCGTGATGGCCTTCTGTTATTTAGTGGGGAAAGCTTGAGCGTAACGTGTGTAATGGACTGTGATGACCAGCACGTTACCGATGCCTCAGGCGTCTGGCTCAATACAAAGGAAATTCATTCACACTAGGTCCATGGGACCCGATCTCTTTAGGTGAGCCATTGGGGCGGCTCTGGTGGAGAAGGTCTTGCACTGGATGCACCATGAGCATCGGCGACAGTGTCGTTCTACTGACTCACGCATCCATAGCCAGAAGAACAGGTCTCGTATCAGCCCAATGGTCTTCTCTATGCCCAGTTGGCCGTGTTCATCATGCAATGCTTTCAGGACCATATGTTGCAGGTTCCTGGGCAGGCCCAGTTGCTGTCTATCTGGGTGGTTATGGTACTGCACCACCCGATAGAGTAGACTGTTATCAATTTCGAAATTATCCATTTCTCACATGAGTATCGTGACAATGACACTGGGGGCACTTTTCAGTATGGCAGTCTTGTTTTGCTGGACGGCTTGGCGGATAATACCAGCCACTTGATCCTGCATTTGATATTGCACCATATCCTTCGAATGCAATAATTTGTTGAGGGTGATATTCATCCCTTCGGGGTCACAGTAGGTGTCCGGAATGGCCTTGGTTTGGCATCCCAAGGAGTCTGCACCCTTCATTTCAGAGAAGGTCACTTTATCTTGCATAATAGCCACTGTCGAGTACATAGCTCGTATTCCTGGTCCAGGAATCTCCACCATCGTCTGGGGTGGTACCCAGTCCCGGTCTTCGGGATAGAGCGTCGGCTCCAATGTTCAGGGGCCTGGGTTTATATTTCAGTGTAAAACGGTAATTGAAAGGCCCACCAGCCATCTGTGGCCGATGGCGTCCAGCTTGGCGGACATTAGTATGTATGTTACGGATTGTTATCCGTCCGTATCTCAAAGATAATGCCGTACAGGTAATCATGGAGTTTGTCCACGATGGCCCATTTGAGAGCAAGGAATTCCAACTTTTTGGACTGGATAATTCTGCTCGCTGGGAGTCAGACTGCGGCTGATGTAAGCCACTGGTCGGAGGCCAGCTGGTTACTTCTGGTGCAGGACTGCACCTAGACCGTTGAGGCTCACATCTACATGGAAAATGTAGGGTTGTTCAGGGTCGGTATACGCAAGAACAAACGCGCCTCTATCAAGCTCCTCTTCAGGCCATGAAAACCATTTCACAGGTGTCCGTCCACTTGTTCCCAAATGGTGTTTTTGCAGAGGTGGTCTTTTTCCCCGGTATCCTCTGGGTATATTTTTGGGAGGTTGTTAAGAACTTTTGTTCGACTTGAATACCCGTCCACAAAATGGCGGTAGTAACCGCAGATGCCTAGGAATGAACGGAGTTCCACAACATTCTTGGGTCTGGGCCAGTTCACCACGGCTTCTATTTTGGTAGGGTCTGTTGCTATACCTTCCGCAGACACTATATCTCCCACATATGTCACCGATGTGCAACAGAAGTGGCACTTATCTAAGGATAGCTTCCTGCCTTCCTGGCCCAGCTGATTCAACACCTTCAGCAGTCGTTCATCATGTTTGTTACACCGGTGTTGCCCGCAGACCAGACCCGTCCCTTATACTGAGGTGGGGACGTATATGTGCACGCACCCGCAGAAGAAGGAGTGTGTCCAGAGTGTGGTGTTTTAGCGTTGCCAGGCCAGGTGGAAAAAGCTGTAGCAATACTTGCCGGTACCGGTAAAATAAGAGACGTAGTCGTTGCCGTTAGCCAAGGTCACGGAGAAGAGAGACCCGGAAGGTCAGGGTCCAAGCTGAGATCGAGGGACGTGAGAAGCAGCGAGGTCAAGAGGGAGCCGGGGGTTGAGTGCCAGAGAGTGTAGTTCGCCAAGCCGAGTCGAAAACCTGAATAAGCGAAGACAAGAGAGAGCCAGAATAGACATCCACCAAGAGATACTATGTCGAGCAATGTGACAGAGGTAAGACAGGTACTATACACTGCGGCAGACCAATAGGAAGCGGAGGCAGGCCTGGAGGAGCACGAGGAGCTGTCCTGGATTGGTTCCTATGATAGGCAGCCAGGTTGGAAGATTTGGGGTTAAGTTGTAGCCAGCGCGTGGGTGGAGGTCGTGGCTTCACTGCAAGAGCAGTGAATAAATTATCTTGGTCCGGCGCGCGCTTCGTAAAGAGGGGAGGCGCACGCGCGCAGAGGCAATGGTAGCCGCCTGAGCACCAGCTGCCCGCGGAGCAGCAGCCACCCGCCGGGGACGACGGGGAAGCCCCCAACCACGGGGGCCGGTCGGGAGCAGCGAGGAAGAGGCCCCACAGTAGCGGGAGCAAAAAGAGGTGAGGGGGGGGTCACGCTGTGACCGCCGTGACCCCTGGATCCTCACAATGTTCTTACAGGGTCTTCCCGAAAACAATTATATCATCCAGGTAGACCAAACATTCCCGCGGATTCATGTCACCTATGGTTTTCTCCATCAGCCATTGAAACATTGCTGGAGCTCCGCATATGCCTTGGAGCATACGGGTAAATTGGTAGAAACCCATGGGACACACAAACACTGTCTTATCCTGGTCTTCTGCACTCATCGGTACCTGGTAATACCCCGATCTCAGGTCCAGTATGCTGAACCATTGGCTCCCCGTCAACGCATTCAGAAGTTGTTCAATCCTTGGGAAAGTATACTGGTCAGGTATGGTGCGATTATTTAGTATTCAATAATCCACACAAGTGGACGACCCATTCTTTTTCCTCACCACCACAATTGGTGACGCGTATGGGCTACGGGATTCTGTCACAATCCCCGCCGTCACCATCTCTTGTAGATCATCTCTCACGTCCTACGCATCTCAAAGAGCGATGTGACGGGACCATTCTCGGAAGGGAGTGGTTTCACTTCGCCGGATGGTGTGTTGGGCATTCCAGCTGCAGCCCACATCTATCTTGCTAGTGGAGAACACTTCTCTTCAGGCTTCTAACTTGGCCATCAGCCGCTCCCTCCACTCAGTGGACAAGGTCAAGTCCCCGAAGTCAAAGGCCAACCCGGTCGGCGGATCTTGTATCGCGGCAGTGGTCGCTTGCGTGGCCATCGTCTCAACGGGGGTAACATGATATATTCACCCCAATTTTTTACCGTGATCGAAGGACATGGATTAAGGAGAGAAGTTTTGCACGAACACCTTGATTCTTCCCGGCAGCTTGGAGGTCCATTCCTGCACTTCAAGCACCAGGTTGTAGCCTCTGTGGGTGTCTTCCTCAAGCGTACTCTCTAAGGTGGTCAGCCTAGTCTCGGCCCAGGTAACAGCAAACGGTGGCCATGCGCTTCACTCCCCCTGGTGGAAACTCGGTTACCCCTGCTCGGAGGTTGTAGATAATCCCATGCCCATCTTGTGCCAACACCTTGCAACACTCTTCCCGTAGGACGGGTGGATCTGTAGGGCAGACAGGGGCAGTTCCCCGGCATCTTGCAGGTAGGCTCTGATCACTGCCCACACTACATCCCCCAATATGATCGGGGAACTGGGGTATTCCCAAGGCTCAGGGCATATTAGAGCCTCCACATCCATGGTGTGGGATTTGTCGGTGTTCAGCTGGGGAATTTTCAGCCAAACCTGCAACACGTCGTTGATGGGGTACTCCTCATTGCTGAGGCCCCATAGTTTCATCTTGTTGGCCGACTGCAAAGGCAGATGTTTAAGATGTAGATCATAGAACGTCCAGTACACAATGGTCACCAACGACCATGTGTCCAGTTAGGCCTAGGCATATATGCCATCCACGAGGACACGGAGGTCCTACGTGATGGTAAGCAGCTGATGAGGAGGGGTAATCAGGTGTTGGTGCTGGTGCAATTTCTGGGGGTGGGGAGTATGTTTCTGCAGTCTGAACGTTGTAAATCATGGCCTTGGGATGTAACATTCTAGTTGGAGTTTTATTTCTTTCCGGGCAGTCCCATGAAAAGTGACCCTTCCGGCCACAGCTGAAGCACATGGGGCCGCTTGGGTCCATGCAGGTCCTCTAGGTAGGGGATGCTCTCCCAGATGTCCTGGACTTAGCAGTATGCGACTTGGGAGGAGGATCTTTCTCAGTGCTGTATGTCTCTTTGACCTTTGGAGTGGATGCCCTTGGCTTCACCCTTGAGGGGCTCTTTGGTCTCTTTAGGGGCATGAAAGTGCACTTGTACTTCATGTTTCCTTATATGGCTCATTACTTTCATAAAGCTGGGGTGTCTTGCCGCTTGTGGAGCGCCTCGCATCAGGAGGGCAATGTGGTCTAATGGCAAGGATCCTTTCAGGAGCTGCTTAAGTCTATACTCGTGCATCACCATGGCCGGGATTATCTTTTTGGAGTGTAACCCCTACAGAGATAGCTGCAAGCGTTGAGTAAATGCTCCTTTTGGCGAGAGTCGGGAATTGGGCCAGCAACTCATCCTCATTGTCCTTACCCATACGATATAGATCTGGGTGAGAAGTTCGAACAGATCCTGGCCGGGAACTTCCCCCTCGGTCTCACGGTGCATTTGTACAATTAGAGCCACGGGAGGCCGTAGGCATTTGACTATCCTTTGTCTCTCGACGGCCTCTTAGCAAGACCACTCATTTAGCACATGTAGAGCATGTTCCTTTCAAGCTTCGAATCCTTCTTCCCCCAGGGGTGTGGGGGTTATCCCAGAGAACGCCTCTAACTTGCGATAATTCTGGTATTGCGAGGACAGCGTTATGGCCTCCACCAGTTGAGGCAGAGTCACTCCCAATTCTGAGATCCCTGAAGTCAGGTGCCGGGAAGGTTCTGGCCTTAGGCTAGGAGTGTTTTCTAGTCTGGCCCGGTTCTCTCTTGGGAGGTGGTCGCAGGGGCTCAGCTCAGAGGGTGTCTCCAGCAGGGTCCCGGGACTGAAGATCACCCTGGGTAGGAGTGGATCTGAATAAAGGAGTGAGCATCCCGTGAGAAGGGCGTCGTACTTCCTGGGGATGAATGACTGACGCAGAGTTTCTTCTGAATAGGGTACCTTGGACAATTGCAGGGGACTGGAAGTCACCATGGCATGGACAGTTCTGGGAAGATTACCGGGCAGCCCTGGGCAAGGCTCCCAGAAAGTGTAGGGCCCTGGGAGTGTCGTCCTCACTCACCTCATGGCTGGTCGCCATGATGAGAATGTACCAGCAGAGAGTGGGATCCCATTTTCACACTATTTGTCGGACGTCGGCAATGATTTCTCGAGGGGTGATGCCAGAGGGCACATCCCCCACCGCGAACATGTGTCGGGGAGATATGTTGAGTTGCAGGGCCCAGTCACGGACCTGTTGTTTGGACGGGGAGAACATGCTGTGGATTTTGGCAGACTAATTGACTGCTGAGTAGGGCACCCCAGGTCTGATATCTCAGCAGCGCCTCCAAATGTAGCCCTCTATCCCCCTGACTAAAGAGACTACCGGTACTGCCGTTAACTGTTGGCTCACAGAAGGCCTGAGCCTCCACGAGCCTGGAGTGGTATATTGATCGCCTCGGTGCAGCGTCTCCACCTTGCCAGGGATCCCAGCGTAGTGAGAGGAGCCCCTCACAGGAACTAATAGTACTAGTAAACACACACGGTATATAATGACAACCTTAACTGAACACACACATAATATAACAACCCGTACCACATCGTACAATGCACACCCAGCCCAGTACCACCAGTGAGTGTCCCAAAGTACATTGGGTGCTAGGCACCAATTTTCCGATGTCCCTTTCCCAATGTCCAGGCCCACACAAAAGTGTAGGGAGTAGTGCTACCCCGTGAGCTGTTGGTGCACTTTGTTGAGGTACTCGCTGAGCACTCCAGTACTCGGTGCGGCCGACTTAGTGATAAGGATCCTCTGATCCAGCGACGTCGTCGTCCACGGTGGCGTCCGCCTTTGCGTTGGGTGAACTCCAGTAGGAGGGTCTCACCTTTAAGAGTCTCTAATAACACTGTGGTGGTCTGGCCCAAGGCCACAGGCTGCGAATTACTGCATGGTGTCTTCACTGTGTCCCTGACACTAACCGTAAAATGGGAAAGCGTCCCCTGAAGCAACCACAAACTCCCTTGATTGGGGACTATCTGGGACCTAAGGGGGTTCCTCTGACCTAGTCTGAATTCCACTGACACTTAGACCTTCCCTTTGTCTGTCCTGGCTCCAACTGCTCCCTCACGCTCTCACTGCGCCAAATGTAGCAAATCTCCTGACAGTCAATCCTCTAAACCTATTTGTTGCTCTACGCTACATGATCTGTCTGCCCCAGAGGATTCTGGGGTATGTAGTTCCCCTGCCGAGCAATATAGAAAATTGCTACCGCTAATACCCTGTCAAGGCGCATGCACCTGCTCCAGTAATGGCCGCCGGGGTGTCTGCTCCTCTGCTTATGCGCAAAGCCTCGATGCGCATGTGCAAAAAATCCAATATGGTGGTGCCCTGTACCGACATCCGCCCGGAGTCCCGAGCATTGGAGCAATATCCCTGGCTACACACATTGCCTACCGCACCAAGGACAAAGAGCCCTACTCCCGGCACTGCCCCAAACACCGCAGTAGCACTCCCGGACCCGCTCCCAAAGTGAAGCCCCCACCTGAGGTGTCCTGATAGCCATCCCCCTTCAGCAGCCCAGAGGTAAGAGGGGGTCCTGGATACACATACGATACATTAACTTACATTACACATAATAAGATGGTACCACCCTGTCCACAATATCCCTGCCCGCCAACCCGTCAGATGAAAAAACGAGCAGTCCCGCTGGATGTTAATTGTCCTGGCACGCCAGGACCACAGAAGGAACTGCTGTGCAGAGTATTGGTATGGAGGCTGCCGAGCTCCAAACAACCTCCAAACACAAACAGGCAAAGCAGGGAACTGACGTTGGCGTCTGACGTCACAGCGTCCCACGTGGTACCAAAGTAAAGAGTATCACCTCTACGCGATTCGAGTTCACGACTCTTTGTCAGGGGCTGTAATCACTTGTTGCAAAGGACTGTAAGCTATACCCCACAGTCCCACACTATTGGTTACAATCCAATCTAAAATGCATAGAGGTTACCCTCCAAACACGTATAGGTGATACTGGTTACTTTGGTACCACGTGGGACTCTGTGACGTCAGACGCCAGCATCAGTTCCCTGCTTTGCCTGTTTGTGTTTGGAGGTTGTTTGGAGCTCAGCAGCCACCATACCTATACTCTGCACTGCAGTTCCTTCTGTGGTCTCAGCGTGTCGGGACATTTATCATCCAGCGGGACTGCTCGTTTTTTCATCTGACGGGTTGACAGGTAGGGATATCGTGGACAGCCTGGTACCATCTTATTATTTGTAATGTAAGTGAATGTATTATTCGGAATATACATAAAGTGGTATTTAAAAAATTACAACCCCTTTTTTGCGCTCTCTTTTATTTAGAGGTGTTCTAGTTGGCCACATTTTTTGATTGCGGGAGAAAGATTGGAGATGCAGGAGGGACTATTTGAATTCTGGATAGTTTGGGATCTGCGCACACCCTATTTCTTTTTGGTTATTATATCTCCCCCTTAGAGATGAACAACCTTGAGTAACCTTGATAAAGCGCTTAGCACAAAACATGTAGGTTGTTCGTTTCACTTCTGTTTTACATGATCGATGAAACATTTTTGCTATTCAAGTTACTCGCTCTCCCCTCATTTGGATGGTGGCGCATCACATCCTTTTTCTATTTTGTTACTGTATCTCAAGTGCACTCCTTTGTGCACAAAGGTGTCAGGTGTTTTATAGGGTGATATAAAAGCAACTTGAGAGTCTAACAAAGAAGAGTTTTTCCCTCTCTCTACCTCCCTCTCCCCATGTTTTAGGTTCTGGAGGAACTTTTAGAGTTTGTCGAAGCGAACCTTGGGGACAAACGGCTTTCCCACGTTTCTTTAATAGCAACATGTTCAAATGAACTTTTGCGGATTTGTGAAGGAATGGAAAAGTTTGTGGGCCGATCTTTGACACTTTTCCCCTTCTCTATTACCCCTAACTTCCACTGATTGAAACTTAAATTCTCTCTTCCTTTGTAAGTTTAAAACAGCTGCTGGGAATCTAATCATAAGTACAATAGATGTAATAGGCTGGATAGTTATGCTCAGTATTATTAAATAAGAATATAATATGATCAATTTAATGTGTTTGGGATCTTACACATTCAACCAATGCTATTTTCTGCCATAAGGGCGTGTAACGTATTGCTCTGCAGCTCTCTCTCTCTGGCAGTGAAGGGGTTGAGTTTGGTCTTATATCTCCTTTATTTGACCTGCCTGGGATGTTGTATATTTCAGTTGAGCTGACAGCTCTATGGACAGTATATACATGCACTGCATCTCTCGTCCTGCCGCATATGGGACAAATTACACAAACACGCCGTTCCCAATGCTGCTTTCTGCTTTTGTTGGCAACAGTAGATTTTCCCCAGATGTTTTGGTGCTGACCCAGCTCAATGTGCGCTGGAGATTTTGATTCTGTCCCAATACATCCAGATCTTTACAGTACTGATTACTGCAGATATAATAATTCATTCTGTTCCTGCAGAAGAAAATATGACTGTGTTTATGCTCCTAAAGGACAAAAGCTTATGAAGGGAACCGTTTACAGGGGACATTTTTATGTATGTAGTCTTCTGCTTGTAAATGACAATGTAAAAATGTAACAATAATTGTAAAATGCATTGTTATAAAATATTCTTAATTTACAGGACACTGTGATAAGCAGCAGTGTTTTGCATATACCTAGTAAACTTTAAGAAATTATGTTTGTCAAAAAGCTTTGCACCAATGTTTCAAATAAAAGGATTGTGTTTTCTTGCAGCCAAATGCAGGACAGATACTTTTTAATGAGTTCCTGTAAAGACCACTGTGCAGTTCCAGCTCTCGATTGTGAAACAGGGCCAAAAATGTGCTAGAGTCAAAACAGTATATAAGAGAGTGTTTTATAAGCAGAGACTGTTATAAGCAAAATGTTCTTTTTAATTAAAAAGCTGTAAATCAGTGTCAGAATCAGAACGTATAATCAGAATATATGTTTGTCTGTTATGAGCAGAATGCAGAATGTTAGTATTTCTAAGCAAAACACATTATATTAGTAAATCAGTTACAGTATTAGAAGAATATATACAGTACACAGTTGTGTGAAAAAGAAAGTACACCCTCTTTGAATTCCATGGTTTTACATATCAGGACATAATAACAATCATCTGTTCCTTAGCGGTCTAAAAATTAGGTAAATACAACCTCAGATGATCAACAACACATGACATATTACACTGTGTCATTATTTATTTAACAAAAATAAAGCCAATATTGAGAAGCTATGTGTGAAAAACTAAGTACACCCTTACTGCTTCCATAGGAATTAAGTGTGACCACCTCTATAAAAGCCGAAGTTTTAGCAGTTTGGTGGTCTGTAGCATTCAGGTGTGTGTTAACACAATGCCAAGGAGGAAAGACATCAGCAATGATCTTAGATAAGCAATTGTTGCTGCCCGTCAATCTGGGAAGAGTTATAAGGCCATTTCCAAACAATTTAAAGTCCATCATTCTACAGTGAGAAAGATTATTCAAAAGTGGAAAACATTCAAGATGCACATCCCAGCAAATTCATCCCAAGGTCAGACTGTGCAATGCTCAGAGAAATTGCAAAAAAACCAAGAGTTACATCTCAGATTCTAGAGGCCTCAGTTAGCATGTTAAATGTTAAAGTTCATGACAGTACAATTAGAAAAAGACTGAACAAGTATGGTTTGTTTTGGAAGGGTTGCCAGGAGAAAGCCTCTTCTCTCTAAAAAGAACATGGCAGCACAGCTTAGGTTTGCAAAGTTGCATCTGAACAAACCACAAGACTTCTGGAACAATGGGCTCTATGCAGTAAGCGCCGAAAAAGTGCTTTCGGCAAGTGTTGCCGATAGGCATGATTTTGGCGATTTGCCCTCGCAGTATTCAGTAAGGGCCGAATACATGCCGATCCCTGCCGAATCTCTGTGAAAGCAAAATGCAGATAAGCCGGTGATAAAAAATCCTGGCTCCCGATAACCTGGCGATAGGTCGTTTCTGCAGATATGTGTTTGCAGCAGAGAGAGACCCGCCGCTCTCTCTGAGCAAACATCGGCAAAATAAAAACATTTCAAAACAACTTTTACACCTAGTGTACATGTGCAGGGGGTCTCCGGAGCTGAACCGCATTGGTTTCAGGTCCGGGGACCCCCTGCTTCCCGAGATACAGGCCCCGTTATGAGGTGCCGGTATCCCTCTGCATTTAAATGTCCCGATCATGTGACCGCGGAATGTAAACAAAGTAGAGGGATACCGGCACCCTATAAAGGGGCCTGTATCTCGGGAAGCAGGGGGTCCCCGGACCTAAAACCAAAGCGGTTCAGCTCCGGAGACCCTCTGCACATCTACACTATGAGTAAAACACATATATAAATAAACAATCATTCCTTACCTTTGCAGCTATGTGCTATGGTAACGAAGCAGCATGAATGTATTTTTAATAATAGTGTACTGTGAGCAGGGGTTCCCCTGAGCTGAACCGCATTGCTTTGTGGACCAGGGACCCCCTGCTTCCCGAGTTACAGGCCCCGGTATGTGTCATCGGGTGGCAGTGTCACCGCCATCTTTATAGCACCCCATTCGCGCCGTGCCCGCTATAAATATGGCGGCGACACTGTAACCGATGCCCCAAACCGGGGCCTGTAACTCGGGAAGCAGGGGGTTAAACTAAATACATACAGCACAACAAACCAAAACAGCCCGCTCTCCACTACACCAGAACGATCTCCCCCATTACACCTCCACTACGTCAACGCGATGACGTCATCCCGATGTACGTTTCGCGCTCGGGGCTGGCGCTTTGTCAAGGTGGGCTGTTTTGGTTTGTTGTGCTGTATGTATTTGGTTTGCCACATCTGACTGCTCATCTGAGTGTTCCCAGCGTGCAACCCGCAGTTTGGATGCTCGGTCACAGCGTCCGTTTGTATATTATTACTTATCTATCACGATCATTGATACCATTAGACTGCGTATACACACATCTTGCCTCACACCCACACCCCACCCAGATAGAGGAGGCTCTATTAAGAGTTTGGTGGACACTTATGTGGTAACTGGGTGTACTTACCTGCCCTGTGATATATCTATATAGATTTACATATTGTCACTCCACATTAGATCTAGTCACCTACCTAGGGAATATACCCCCCTTCTTGTGTCACCCACACTTTGCATTTTAATTGTTTTTAAATTAGAATTAGAGCATTTATCACCAATTACGCGTCGTTATTTTGTTTATCATTAAAATTTTATTGTTTTGGCCACTATAGGCTTTTTTGGTAACTGTCCTCCCACAGTGCTGGGAGAGGTTACTTACCTGTACCTATTGCAGCTTATATTCAACAATTGTTGGGGGGTATTTGAACCCCTATTACATTAAGCAGCCTTGCTGTGCAGTCAATAGGGATCTTGCAGGAGACTCCCTTGTCTCCTTATGTGTTTATGTCTAGTAACTAACAATCCTGATATGAGTAGTGATTCAGAACAGTAAAAAATGCAAAAACATCCCCACAGAATCCTAGCTGCTGGGCAAGAAATACACCAACAATGCGTGCAACCAAGTTTACTGTGCGCAATCATGAACTTATACTCTATATGAACCGTGGCAATCGCCCAATATACATATGCTTATCTTATAACACTATACTTATGCTCTATACGTTGGAGTCCTTGTACTAGGCGGCTCGGCCGCATTCCTAATGAAAATGTCCTGTACAACTGTGGCTCTGCCACGCTCTATAGAGGGTTGTCATTGGCCCCGCGTTCGCGCGCTCCCCTTACGCATGCGCGACCTACGATCTTGTCCGTGTCCTCACAGTATTGCGCAACAACATGGCGGCCCCCTATATACCGTGCCGCCGGAGAACCTGCCATACACACATTCTGGGTTTTAACACACCCTTACACTCTCCCCCCTGCAGAACCCAACGACCCCGCTTGGGCTTTATCTACATAACTTTATACACAGGTTAACGCACACAGTACATTACTGAAACTCTAGATTAAATTGCACAGCTCAGTAAACATTACTACTACCGACTGTACTCTGCGGCGAGCCCACTGCTCAGCCTCATAATGGGGTGCCCCGAATTGGTCGTACGCCATCCTTATTGGAGGTTGACCAGTTCTTTGGCTTCGGCGAGGTAGCTCTTCAGCTACCTCCTCTGGAGAAGAGCAAGTTTCACTGGGCATTCCCGATTCCGCCCTTGAGGGGTTCAATAAATCTACAAAGTCTCTTTGCGGCACAAAGCACGGGCTCTGTGGATCTAACGGCTAGCTCACTGGAGTTAGCGTATCTGTCGTTGGACCAAGGGGCTCTTTACCCGTAGCTCCTTCGGGAGATGCCCCCGCGGTCGGAAGGCCCCTTTGAGAGTTTCCCTCCATCGGATTCTCAGAGGTGGCATTTATTACAGTCTCTAGGCCATCCTCTGTATTTCCATCTTCACCATCTATTGAGATGGTGGGCACTTCCAACTCGTTGTCCCCTACTTGAGGTATGGGGAGCAGATGATTCCTATGCCATACTTTTACTCGGCCTTCTGAATCCTTGATGCGGTACACTGGAAGGCCAGGCATCTGTGATTCTACTTCGTACACCCCATCTCTCCACCTGTCAGCCAACTTGTGTTTTCCCGGAACGCCTAAATTACGCAGAAGGACAGCATCCCCCGGACGAATCTCTTTATGTCTTACTTTGTGGTCATAACGCCTCTTGTTGCCCGCATTTAATTGGGCCGCCGTCTTTTCCGCTAATTTATACGCCTGTTGTAGACTGTCTTGCAGTCTCTGTACATATCGGAAATGCGTTCGGTTGGATACCCCGTCGGTAGATATCCATAGTCGCACATCCACAGGTAGTCGCGCTTCCCTTCCGAACATCAAAAAGTAGGGGGTATACCCGGTAGACTCGTGGCGGGTACAGTTGTATGCGTGCACCAGTGTCTCCACATGCTTGCTCCACTCTGTCTTCTGAGAGCTAGTTAGTGTCCCCAGCATGTCGAGTAGCGTGCGGTTGAACCGTTCAGGCATAGCGTCCCCCTCAGGGTGGTACGGAGTCGTCCGTGACTTGGCTATATTTAACAACTTCAACAGTTCCCTAATGAGAGTGCTCTCAAAGTCTCTGCCTTGATCCGAGTGTAATCGATTCAGTAACCCATAGTGCATGAAGTATTTTTCCCATAATACTCTAGCCACAGTCACTGCTCGCTGATCTTAGGAGGGAATGCTTGGGCATATCGAGTGTAATGGTCCGTAATCACTAGTACATTACTGATGCCCCTGGAGTCTGGCTCGATGCATAAGAAGTCCATACACACCAAATCCATGGGGCCAGAGCTTTTCAGATGCGCCATGGGGGCAGCTCGAGTGGGTAAGGTCTTCCTTTGTATGCAGCGGGTACACAGTCGGCAGTGAACCTCTACGGAGTCCCTCATTTTTGGCCAGTAGAACCGGTCCCGAATAACCCGAATGTTTTGTCAACACCTAAATGGCCATGATCGTCGTGTAGGGCCCGAAGGACCATATTCCGCAGAATCTTGGGCAGGAATAGCTGTCGTCGGTCGGGATGATTATGATAGGGTATGACCCGATACAGGAGACAATTGTCCAGTTCGAATTTTCCGAACTCGTTCAACAGGAGTTTCACCAATTCTCTGGGGGCTTGCTTAAGGATAGAGGGGTTTCCTTGCTGCACAGCTTGTCGAGCTAATTCCACCACTTGAATTTGATACTGCACTAGCTTGTTCCAGGGAATAATCTTGTCTTCTGTAATGTTCATTCCGTCCCCGCTTCGGTAAGCCCGCGGGACATCCCGGGGTTGGCACCCCAATGAGTCGGCTACTCTTAGTTCCGAAAAGGCGATCTGATTGTCGACTACTTCGGCTGTAGAGCATAGCGCCCGTATACCAGGCCCTGGAATCTCTTCCCACACCTCCTCATCTCGGACAGGTGGGAGTCCCGGTCTTTGTGACAAGGCATCGGCCCCCACGTTGGTGGGCCCTGGTTTATACTTGAGGTTGAAACGGTAGTTGGCCAGTGCCGCCAACCACCGGTGACCGGTCGCATCTAGTTTGGCGGACGTATTAATGTACGTCATGGGATTATTGTCGGTCCGCACTTCGAACTGTACCCCATACAGATAGTCATGTAATTTGTCCACTACTGCCCACTTGAGGGCTAGGAATTCCAGCTTGTGGACAGGGTAGTTCTATTCGCTGGGGGTCAAGCTTCGACTCGCGTACGCCATGGGGCGGAGCCCAGTGTCGTGTTTCTGGTGCAACACTGCTCCTAATCCGCTAAAACTGGCATCCACGTGTAGCACATACTCGCGATCCGGGTCGGCATAGGCCAGTACCGGGGCCTGTGTTAGACTGGCTTTCAGTTTTAGGAACGCTTGTTCACAAGCCGGGGTCCACCTCTCTCCAAAAGGAGTTTGCGCTGTGACATTTTTACGACCGGCATCCTCAGGGTAGATTTTTAACAGATTATTCAGAAGTTTGGCTTTACTTGAGTAGCCCTCCACGAAACGTCGGTAATAGCCACAAAACCCCAGAAAGGACCGCAGCTCCTGGACATTACTGGGCCGGGGCCAATTCACTACGGCCTCGATCTTCCCTGGGTCGGTGGAAATCCCCTCAGCGGAGACAATGTGGCCCACGTAGGTCACGGACGTATGACAAAATTTGCAAATTGTCCAGGGACAGCTTGAGCCCCTCCTTCTGCAGTCGATCCAATACCTTCAGTAACCGCTCCTCGTGCTCTTCCAGGGTTTTCCCGAACACTATAATGTCATCCAAGTACACTAGGCATTCTTGTGGGTTCATGTCCCCCAGGGTCTGTTCCATCAACCTCTGAAAGGTGGCTGGGGCCCCGCAGATTCCTTGCGGCATGCGCGTGAACTGATAGAACCCTAGTGGAAAGATGAAGGCCGTCTTCTCCTGGTCTTCCTGACCCATGGGTACTTGATAGTATCCGGACCGTAGGTCTAGTACACTGAACCATTTGCTTCCCGTCAAGGCGTTCAGTAGGTCCTCGATGCGCGGTAGGGTATACTGGTCGGGCACGTGCGGTTATTCAGTGTTCGGTAATCTACGCATAGTCGCACCACCCCATTCTTCTTGCGGACCATCACAATGGGAGAAGCGTAGGGACTGTGGGACCCTTGAACAACACCAGCCTTCTCCATTTCGGCTATCAACCTCCGCACCTCTTCCACATCCCGGGGGGCTAGATGGTGGGAGCGCTCCCGGAACGGTGCAGTGTCGTTCATTCGGATGGTATGTCGGGCGCTGCGACTGCACCCCACGTCCATATCACTCGTGGAGAACACCCCTCGTCGTTCTCCTAGTTGGGTCTGCAATCTCTGTTTCCAGTCTGCCGTTAGCGGCGAGTCTCCGAAGTCAAAGGCCAATAGGGGGGGCACGGCCTCAGTGGGGGCCGCCGGCCGGCCTTTCACAGCCCTCTCTTCGGGTACCACCGGGTATATTCTGCCCAGCGGCTGCCGACGATTGATACACATGGGGTACGGGGAGATATTTTGCACACACCCAGGTTCTGTCCGGAATCTTCCCCAGCCATTCTTTCACGGACGCTAATAGTTCATAGCCAAGCCGCTGGTCATCTCGTGTCGTGCTCTCCAAGGAGTAGAGGTGGTCTTCCAGACGTCTGTCCGGGTAGTGGCAGCCAGCGAGCATCATTCTCCCTTCTCCGGGCGGGATCTGGGTCAGTCCCCACTCTTGACTGTATAGCATCCCGTGCTCCTCTTCAGTCGCAATTTTACCGCAAGCCTCTTATAGGGCCGGACACGCAGCGAGGGCTAGCAGCGGGGCTTCGCCCGCTTCTTGTAGGTACATGCGGACCACTGCCTGCACAATGTCGGTGTTGGTCCCCATGATTATCGGGGCGCTAGGGTGGTCTTGCGGCTCGGGACACACCAAGGCTTCCACTTCCATGGGGTGGTGCTTACCGGTGTTCAGCTGGGGAATATCCAGATGTACCTTTACCACTCCATCGATGGGGTAATCTTCATGGCTCAGCCCCCTCAACCGCAAGGAGTCAGCGGATAGCAGCGGCAGCCGATGTAAGTGTTGGTCATAGAAGGGCCGATACACTATGGTCACCTGGGATCCTGTATCCATCAATGCCGAAGCATAGATGCCTTCAATTACCACCCGAACGATGGCAGCGGGTCCGATCCGATTGTTCGTTGAGGGCGGGGCCCCAGCTCCACCGTCCTGGGGAGCACATGGCATAGACTGAGCTGGTCGAGACGTCGTTCTCCGTTGGGAGGGACAACGCGCCCGAAGGTGTCCCATCTTCCCACATGTGTAACACTGAATTTGACTGAGGTAGGTGTCACTTCGGGCGGGAGGTGAGTTCCGCCCCGACACCGGGCGGTGCCGGGCAGCGGTCGCGGCCTCCGAACTCTCTTTGTCTGGGTCCCCGCTTTCCGAGGTCTCGGCTTTAGCTTCGGGCTTTTTGGGGTCCTTGGTTACACCTGACGCCTTCTTTCCAGGAATTAAGTCACGCCCCAGCAGCACAGTCTCATGCGCTTGTACTCGGTCCATTAGATCACTGAATGCCAAGGCTTGTCCGGGTACTAGGCAGCCGCTGACACGTACAGACACCGGATGCAGGGGCAGGAGCCCCCTCAGTAGCTGGGTAGTACGCAATCCGTCGGCATCCACCTTCGGTACCACGCCCTTTCTTACCAGGGTCCACAGTTCCAGGTGCAGACGTCTGAGAAAGTCTGACACCATTTCTCCTTCTTTCTGGGCCAACGCATGAAACTTGGCCATCAGGGCATAGACATCCACAGGGGCTCCATAGGCTTTGGTAAGGCAGTAAATGAATCCCGCCACATCAGCATCCAGGTGATCGTCCCGATACCAGTGCACCATATGGGACGCTGGGGGTCGGAGACATTCCACGATACGCTGTCGACGGACGGCGTCAGTGCAGGACCATTCCGGCAGTACCTGTTCCGTGTGATCCAGCCACTCTTCAAATCCAACTTCTCCCTGAGGGGTGGGTTTGTCACCTGAGAATGCCTTTAACTTCCGGTATTGGTGGGCCTGTGTGGAGTGATGGATGGCCTCTGCGAGCACAGGGATGGAGGCATTATCCATTAGGCTACCCCCGGCGGGGGAGTAGGCATCTAGTTGGGGCATACTGAGTCTATTCGGGGCGGGCCTCAGGACGGACGGGGTGAATGAAGCGCCCAGGCCCACTGCAGCAGGCCACCGCGGGTGCAAACTGTTTTCAGGGGTGCGGTCGAAGCTGCGGTGAAGGCACCTAACGGGCGGGGGTACCCCCTCTGGGGGGTAGAAGCGGCCAGGGGTTCGTTGGGGTCCACTTGCACTATGGGACAGCGCCACAACTGGTCCCGATCATAGTAGTGGTCTTGCACTCGGGCAGTGTCCATAAGCGGGAGTTTCCTGACATGGTCTGTTACAGTGCCGAGTGAGAGACCGCTGGGCCCACTTGCGCACCTCGAGCGGCGAGGGCAAAGACATGGTGGAATACTGGTCGCACAATTTCAGAGAAAAAAAATTGGGGCACCCCAGGTCTGATTCTCAGCAGCGCCTCCAAATGTAGCCCTTTTTCTGAACACCTTCCTAAGGGACTACTGGTCGCTGTCTAACACCTGTGGCTCCAGGAGATATGAGCCTCCGCTAGCTGGGAGCCTGGGGTAATGAGTCTAGCGCAGCGCCTCCACTTACCCAGGATCCCCTGGGCAAGAAATACACCAACAATGCGTGCAACCAAGTTTACTGTGCGCAATCATGAACTTATACTCTATATGAACCGTGGCAATCGCCCAATATACATACTCTTATCTTACAACACTATACTTATGCTCTATACGTTGGAGTCCTTGTAATGGCGGCTCGGCCGCATTCCTAATGAAAATGTCCTGTACAACTGTGGCTCTGCCACGCTCTATAGAGGGTTGTCCTTGCAATAGGTTAGCTAATGTACGCAGTCCGCTAGCCACTTGCTACTGTCCTACTAGAGTTATTCCTAAGGCGGGATCAGCGCCTGATGACCGGTGTTGGTGCACTTAATTGACAATAGTACCTCCCGGTCACGGCGATGACCGGCGCCTCTTCACAAAGGGTCTGCTGCTCCCGCTCGGGTCCTCTGGACGCCGAGATGTCCGTCTGCTCCCAGATGACCGTCCACAACTCTGTGCGCTGTCCAAATCTAAGATGACAATACTCTCCACTACCGGGCGTCCCTACAGTACCGCAGCCTACGGTGACTCAGGGAAAATCTCCTATGGGCCTGGGAGTAATCTCTGGCCTATGCAGGCGGGTCATGGACCCCCTGTAATCACACTCCTTCTCTCACTCGGTCCCGAGCTCCTCTGCTAACGTGGTCTCTTCCCCCACGCTTCCTGTTCCCGTTCTCGTAATTTCCGCCCTCTCATTGGCTCCTTGTATCAGGTGATTGCCCCCAGAGCTCGCGGGAGTTGCCGTCCATATCAGAGCCTTTCCTTATTGGCCCCGCGTTCGCGCGCTCCCCTTACGCATGCGCGACCTACGACCTTGTCCGCGTCCTCACAGTATTGCGCAACAACTATATACCGTGCCGCCGGAGAACCTGTCATACACACATTCTGGGTTTAACACACCCTTACATATATATATCAGGCACTTCTCACTGGACAAAAGTTGAATTCAGTGCAGTGAGGAGTGTCTGTCCTTTTTGATTTTCTATCCTAGTATACTAGGGTGGGAGACCCTCGCTTCAGCTAATGAAAGTGTGTATGTGGTGGCGGTGCTCCTCTAGGCTAGGATAAGGATACAACAAAGGCTGCACTTATAGTGCATGCGACGGGACGGGTGACGTCACCCGTCGCCGCTAGCAAAAGTTGTAATTCGCTTTACAGCGACGTCGCGGGCGACCAGGTAATTGATTGGTTCAGAGGCTGTCACATGTGGCGACAGCCTCTTAAAAATCAAATTTGACTGGCTTAAAAATTTCGCGTTGCTGCCGACGCTCCATCGCGTTGCGCTTACTGTAAGCGCACACGACAGCAACAATAAAAAAAAATTATAGCGATGTCGCGTCACAGTCGCCGGCACTATAAGCGCAGCCTAAACAAGAAAAAGTAAACCCAGTTGTGGGCACTCAGCCACCCTGCTGGATGATTTATGATATTTAATTAAAAAACTTTATTAGCAAAAACAGTTAAAATAATGGGTGTTAAAATTGAACAATGACGCTGAATAGATCCAATTATCAGTACTATGGTGATCTGGTAAGTATATACTGCTGCGGCTCATTTTATTCTAAAACATTGCCGCTTTTTTGCTGGCTTTTTTCTCGAATGCGACGCACTTCACCGGGTGCATGCCGAATTCATGTTGCGTTCTCAGCCGCGGGTCATGTGCGGGTCATGCGCGGTTGACGCGCGGTTGATGCGTTTATTGAGAATGGTTCGGATTTAATAGGTTGCAATTCTTCGCGTGTCTGCCAGATGGCAGATATTCATGAATTGTAATGCACATGCGCTTCAGTAATGTGTCGACTTGCAGGTGTTTCGTTTAAAAAAGATACCACATTGTGCTATTGTAAATTGGCCTTTAGACTGAAGGAAGAGGTTACAATAATGTATCAATTTAGACTTTTCATATTAAAGAAAGACAAAGACCAGTTTCTGTTATTCTCCAGAGACCCGCCGCCATGAGTGTTCAAGTGCAGCCCGTTTTCCAAAAACCCGACAGAACTAACGCGTATTTGATATGGGCCGCGATTAATGCAACAGATGATAAGATGGCAACAGTTGTTCAAATGTATCAGTATTTTAATGAAAACTATGACTTGTACAAATTTTTGCCAGCTCCTCATGTGTGGAAGCGTGCAATAAGGAAAAGGTTATGTAGCGATCCATATTTTTATCGTATTGATCCACAATTTATTGGAGGTTATTGGTGTGTATCACCGGCTTTTTCCTGTATCTATGATCATGCAGACAGCAAAAGGCGAAAGGTCGTGTTAAAACCAACTAAGAAACGACAGTCGCTGCCAAGCAATGCGCCAGCACCAGCACCGGCTTCCAATAACGGTCCCACCGTCAGTGACAATCCTTGCTGTCTGTCCAGCAAGCCTGAGCCGGATTTCGCGTGCAGTTTCGAGCAAGCTTGCATGTATCTAAGTGATTTCCAGCCTCATCAACTGACTACAGGTGTAGTAGTCCCGCTGCAAACGATAAACGTGTATGATCAAGAATACTGGACTGGCAAAGGCCCGGGGCCGGCACCAGCTGATTGGGAAATTCTATGGTGAGTATTGTTGCCGTATTATTTTCTGTGTTTTATTTATTTTGACAATATCAATATTGGTGCGATTCAAATGTCAAGCGATTCTCCTGTAAGCAATATCATTGGCTGAGCGGCTTCTAAAGTACTGTACTGCAGTGTAAGGAATCCGCTCCTCGGTTTACTGTTTGCCTTACCTTGTAGACCAGTGCGGTCCTGGAGCACTTCTCCTGATGTTTGCTGCAGCCTGGATTCACTCACCAAAGTAATGCTGCCACACGCCCCTTCTGCCATTGGTTCACGGACCTTTAAGTATTGCCTTCCCACAATGCTCCCTGCCGAGCATAGTCCTTCCTGGATGTCTCTGTGTTCTGCCATAAGCCTTGTCTTGTCTGTCGCCTTGGTTCCTGAGACCGGCTGCTAGTGTCACGCAGCGG
>WSYH01006879.1:0-35717 GCA_036426205.1 Ascaphus truei
ACAATTTTTGCAGCCAAATCCCCAGGTTTTTGACTTCTACAATACTGGTAAATACACATTCCGTTAGGTCTTGACTCAAATTATATATGTCACAATATTATATAACCTAATCGCGCATAATATGCACATTGTTACAAAATGAGTGGATTACAGCCGTAACATTGCAGACAGCCTACAGTGGAGCCTTCACAAATAGATTACTTTCTCTCAAACCACATAGAATACATGACGAACCCAGGAGTAACACTTGGTGACGGAGTCCTAAATCATCTTTTAGCGATTTTTTTTTAAAAACCATCTTTTCACAATGTTAGCACAGAACGTAAAAACAAACACAACCATTATTGTTTAGCATTCAAACATGTAAAAAACAATGTGGTCGCCCACATGTGACGTGGGAACGTGATCATTCCCAAGGCGTCTTAAAAAGGTTTACCGATGCACAGCCAACCACCCCCCTAAACGAGCGTGCTGATGGAAATGAATGAAACAGTATTGGCGTTGCCCAGTTAGCTTATTGTCGGTCGTTGCAGGTGTCAGCGAGCAGTGCGTCGGGGGGGGGGCCGGCGGTTGTTTGTTGCAAGCAGTCCGTGCCCGAGGCAAATGTTACATTACAGTGGGGGGGGTGTTTTGTCGCTCTTGCGTTATTTTCATGTTGCCTTCACATGACGTCACACGTATTTTGTTCGTCTCATTGGTATTGTGTGATCGTCCGTTTGGCGGGGGGCGGGCACACGTCGTTTTAAAAGTTAGTATGTTGTATGTGTGTTTAGAAGTGAATTTGTTTAGCTTCCATATCATAACTTCAGCCTGATATGCGCGTACTGCTACGCAGCACCATGGAGGGACATGTACTTGAACGCACAGCCGTACACATCGTTTGTGCATGCGCTAAGTAGTTAGTCCACACATCAGTGATGTGCGGCGCACCATTATTATGTATTCAGCACCGGAACAAACATATCGTAGTAATGCGAAACACGGCATTTGAACATGAGATAGTTCTATATATCTATCTTTGATCCTTGCAGTTAAAACATATACGTTACTATCGTGATATACCACAATATATGCGATGGTTTAAGAAGTTGTCATGCTTGAAACATAGATAAATGTGCAAATCTTTGAACCTCATGTGTTTTTCTGTATTTCACAGATGTTGCGGATGATACATGGGACCAAAGTATGATTTCAGATGGGCCCATCGTTATATTAGATGATTGTGACGACAGCCGAACAACAATTATAATAAATATGTACAACAATGCTTTCAATGATTGTGCGCATTAACATCATACATAATGTTATCCTATAGTGCAAGTATTTACTATGCACTTAATATCTAATGATGTGTAAGCACTGAAGTTAGAACTTATATTGGATATTTTTTTATTTTCTACTAACATTATATGTATTGCCATGTGAATATGCAACCAACATAACACTCAGCAAAAACATTATTATCTACTAATATTATAATCCACGTGTGGACTTGTAAAGAAATGTAAACTGCTACATAAACAACTCGTTAGACATGTAATCTGCACGTACACAAAAACAATAGGGAAGGTGATAGAAAACTTTTTAGTCGTGTGAATGTTAATTTCACCTAAGGTTGTAGTGCTAACCTAACATGCATGAGGATAATGAATGTTGTACAGATCACTATTAAACCATGAACATTTGTGGTACATTCATCACACGATTAACTATAGTTTAGTGTTATTATTAAACGTTAAACACATACATAGCTAAGTGACGCCGATGATAAAAAAAACATTATTATGTACGGTTAATATTTTCAGGTAGAAATACATGATCACACAAAAACAGGAACACACACGATGTTGTGAAAATGTGTGCGCATGTAAATGTATATTTCATTATGTTTCATATGTTGACAGTTGTTATAAAGGATCCTGATCATTATTATTAAGTAACGTCAATGAAATAAAAATTTACTTAGGACATTGTCATTGAGTTGAATGATTCTGAACAAAATGTGAATCCAAAGAACTATACTTTGGAATGGTGTTAACATTTTGACAAATGCAAAATGTATGTCAAATCAACACAACATCGTTCACTTATACATACACATGTGAAAATGTATTAATCAACATGAGATGAGTGAGAGAATAAATAATGACTACATTGCAATGTTAATGATGTTTACCACCTGTAAATTCGGGAATGTAGTGTCTTACGATTGCGGTAAGCTGCTCACTCTGACTAGGCGGGATCAAAGCAACATGGGTGCAATCTATGCACCCATCACACATGGTATCCCGGCTATGGCATAAAAGCCATTCCTCACTTCCAGCCACTCTGTGTGCTCTGTAGGAAAATGAATATAATTCCTAGTGTATTCCGTGCACATAGAAACTGGGTAAAGGCACGTGAGAATGTAGATTGCGACCCCCACGAACCCACCCCTATGTCCACAGTTGTCTGGAATGACATGGAAGCAAGATAATGTAATGAGCCCAGCATTTTAACAAAGCCCAGGACTGCACGACCTCTGGCTGTCACAAAATCTAAATCTTACCGTATCTCTTCATAAAGAGATGAGATTGCTGCTGAATTCAAATGATACCCAACTTATGATTTCCTCCTCACTCATCCCATCTACACATGGTTCTCTCCCTGTACAAAAGTGGTACGAGGCACAACTTCTCTCCTCTCTCTATCTTCCTCTATCTCCTTGCCTCTCCCTGTCGCCCCTCTCCCTCTCCTTTCCGTATACCTGCCCTTCCTTGCCCTTTGACATCCTTGTCCCTCAGCTAGTCCCTCCATGAATCTTCCTCTGTTCATGAACGATCGTATCTCTTCAGGTCTGTAGCTGTCAATGCGGCAGGTAATTGCCCTCAATTAAATATCTGTGTGATGATGTCACGTGACTGATGATGAATGTTGCAAGGTGTTACATAACATATCCAAGTTTGTTAACTCCAAACGGGTATACAGTACGAATTAAACGGAATTTGTGTGTGTTCACCAGGCAATCATGATATTTGACAATGAGTAACGTTAGCTTTGTAACAAATTATTCGCAGTTTTATGGAATGTGTAATGCATGTACCACTTCTGAAGCAACACTCAGTCATCTCAGGATACAACCATGACATTGACGTTGAAAAAACTACGTTACAACATTTATAATTTTGCATGTTATTGTCACATGTTCACATGAACTAATTTCTAATGTGCATATGCATAATTTAATGCCATCAGGATACTTGTCTATGATTATGTTCAATCATCTAAAATGAGTACTATTATAGATCTGTGATAAACTTAGCATGAACTGATTATAATGCACCGTGTACAATGTAAAACATGCAATGTTATTGAGTGTCCAATTGCGGGACGTGATAAAAGAGGGAGGTCACAAACTAATGTAAACATGAAAAAAAACCCGCTACATTTACATTTGATCATGCGTTACACATTCAAAGCATTCTATAAGTATACAACATTACATACGCTGGATCTGTTAGATGTGTGAAATCGGTACATCACTATAATAAATTGAAGCACACTTAATTAACATGTTTCATATATGTGACCTTTCCTTTAAGAGTTTACTATAGGAGTTTCCCTTGACACATCAAACATTAAGAATAATGTGACACGCTAAAACATCATAACATAGACAAGTACAATGTTCTGCCAATAATAAACGTAGCGGTGACACACGATTAAGTGACTCACATCGACACTGTAATGCCAAGCACATTTTTTTATGAGCAATAGAACATAAACACTCCTAAAGTTTAAGTCCCAGCTCCATTGACTCCATTGATGTAGAGATGAGCTATTTTTTCTAAGTGCCGATCCTTCTCCCTCCAGCTTGCCAATTTAGTTGGCGGACAAATTGCCGTAGAAATCTCAATTGTGTGTGCCGATCAGCACCGATAAGCTGATCTAGGCTACTAGAATACAGCCGATTTGAAAAAGTGCCGATAAGGGTTATCGGCAGCCGCCCTCTGAAAAAACTTATCGGGAAGACAAAGAATACGATTTGGTCACTTATCGGCGCTTTACGTGATAGCAAATGCAAATTTGGCGGGAAAATGTGATAAAAGCCTTATCGCGTTTACTGCATGAAGCCCTAAGGTCCCAATGCTATCAATTGTGTCTCACATAGTGGTTACTAATACTCCTGGAACACAAGGGCAGAGCTTCCGTTTTGAATCCTATATAATTCTGTACATTCAGAAGAACATACTCTTGGACAAAGCGCAGGCATGCGCAAAACACATCAGATGTTTTCGGCTGTTCCGTGGTTTAACCATGTTGCTGATGAATCCAATAAAATTCCCTTTAATTTTTGAGCGATCCAGCCTCCATTGTTTTTTTGCGCAGTGCACTGCAATTCCAATGGGATATTACTTTCTGCATTCGATTTCAAGCTGGGAGGACGCCAACATTGGACCTACAAACAACTCGTTCGTGAGTAGTACTTTGATATGGTTGTACTATCGATATCTAAAAATGTAATTTAGATCATTCACAGTCTAGCTCCATGAGACTTACCTTCAAGTCATGAGGGGGTCTGGGTTTCCATTTTGTGGTTTCACAGACATCCCCTCTGGGGGACTATTATAAGGCCGTTCTATTTATACACGGAGTACAAATATGACTTTTATTATATGTGACATCTTCATGTGTCCGAATACATGTTTCACAACAATTCAATTACTTAAGTTCCATATGCAGAAACAAAACTATCGATCATCATTTGTACACTCTAGCACTGATATCAGAACTACTGTTCCTCTTCCTCAGTTGTGGTGAATGAATTGTTCAAGACTTGTTGTCTTTTTTGTTTAGTAATTGGTTACTTTCGTAGCAATATACTGGACTCATACTGTATATGTCGATAGAGTTGCCCTCTTATCTGTACTGTCTTGAGTGGCATGATATCATTCAGCTAACTGCAGGCATGTTTTGCTCACATATACCTGTAGTAGTGCCATGTTCCATTCCATGTAACATGGACTGGGACAAAATATGCTTAATGCACAGTACTTCTGATGAAAAGTACAGGTCATTAAACAAAGCCTGGCAGTGTTTAAACGAGACATGTCTACATTGTACTAATCTTGTACTGAAAACAGTGTGAAATTGGCATGCAAGGCCACAGATACCATAATTTACTGTGTGCAATGCCACCATGCCATTATAGTATGCAGTAAATGAAACAAAAATGATCAGGTTTAAGCACAGTACAGATGTAGGAAGACTACTATTCTCAGTGCCACAAAACACCAACTGTAAATCCCCAGCATTTATTTGAAATCTGTGTTCCCCAGCGGAAACCTAAACAGATGGTAAGTATCATAGTGGAAGATATCCACGTGCACCATTTGCTGGCCACACGTTGTGCACGCTACTAATATAATTATAATTATTCCAGCTGACCATAGCGAGCCACAGACGATCCTTGGATCGCCCACGGACGAGGTGTGGACAAACAAAGTGTTCCCGCGTTGTCATCTCGCAATGTCTCTCAGTCATGGAAATTGTAAGTCTTACTACATCGTACGTGGGTAGCATATTTAAGGTTTGGATGAGAGTTGTCAGTTTAGAGCAAATAAAAATTTATTTGTTGGAAATTGTGATAATTTTGATATTTTTATTACATTTTGAACGGAATTTCTTTGGTGTTTATTGGGTTGTTGCTTAGAGAAAAAAGTAGCAGGTATTTCTTCTTATTAAATGAAAAAAAAGGCATTGGGATTTTACTTAAGATTGTATTAATTTATTAAGAGGTTCTGGGTATCAAAAAGCAGAAAAAAGATGTACTGTAGGAGGCTGTATCTAACCAGTGCAGAGGTATATAAACCAGGGAGAATATATTGGGGGAAATTAACCTTGACTTAAATTTAACCTGTATCTTCAAACAATACAGCTTTTAGGCAGGTACTGTACAAATAAACAAACAGCCTATCTTTGAAAGGGCTAAATCACTCTCCAGTCCCTATCTGCAGGGTGGGAGGATAAGCCTCTACAGCTTCGACCCCAAGTCCAAAGATAAGGTAACAGTTATCAGGGGCTCTATACCTCAGTCTGGTTGGTGTCATGGGGTTGTCTCTGCGGGTTAACGGTCCACTGCATCCAGGAAAAGAGAGTCTAGTTCCTGGATGTCTATGTCAGCACAGTCCTCCTGCGCTAGAGAATTTCCTCAGTATAGAGAACCCCATGCAGTTTAAGCAGGAGGCTTTTCTACCTCACTATGAGCTTGGTTGAGACGGTGATAGTCTAGGTAGCTGAAATTAACCAGGCTTTCTATTTGGAGCCCTTTTAGACAGGGCTTAAGGCCTTGTTTCAGAAGCAACAATGGTTGGTATTTAACAGAATTATTAAAGTTTTGTAATTGTTTGTTTTTTTTTAGATGGCTAAATATCTCTTTTTTAGCGTGCTTTTTAAGGAATTTTGAATGATTTTCATGTCAGTGAGTTAATCTATAAATCTCAAGGGCAAATCTGTTACTAAAGCAAAACAACATAACTTTAAACCCATATGTAATCGAGAGGTCATCATACCTAACGGTGGCTTTTGCTCCCTCGATACACTGAAATATTAGGTTTTTGCTTGGAAGAGAGAGAGAAGTGCTCATACCTGCCAAGTCATCTGCTTTTAAGACAGAGGTGTGTTCACGAGTTTGATTGGCTACAAGAGTAAGCAGTAGATCTCTAAAGTATGCTGTGACAGTGGAGCTACAGCTGCGGCCGCCTTTACCCTAGTGCGGCCATAGCGGCGCAACTCTGATAACCGCGGGCAGATGCCGTATGTTTTTTTTTTCCGGAGTATATTGCGGTATTTAAGCGCTCGTAATATTACATTTTATTAGCGCTGTCTGCAATACTGCATACCGTCTAAAAACTCGGGAGGCTGTTGTGAGCTGGTCTTCAAAGTCTAATACTTTGCAGTTCTTCACTTACGTCAGTACACGTTGCGTGTGCGCGCGCAGTAATTGTAAATTTGTAGTGCAGTGCTGTATGTCTCATTTGAAAATTGTTGAAAAAGCATAGGGTGTACTGTAACAGTATCACATTTCGGCATATACAGCGCTCTCCCCTCGCTCGCCCCCGCACACACACAGGATAATTTACTGCACTGAGTATTTCAACTTCTTATCTATCTACAGTAACGTACACCTCTCCCACACCATTCCTTTGAATGTGTGTCTTTCTGGTTTCAATCCCATTCCTGCTTGTAAGCTGATGATTACTGCGCATGCGTCTGTAACTTCACAACTGCTTGCTTGCGAAGTTCAAGAGTGAGGTACCAAAAAAAAAAAAAAAAAATTCTCCTAATTTTTATTTTTTTTTTCTCCACCAAGCCTTTTCTTTTTGGAGTTGAGGAGGAGCGCAGGAAAAAACGTGGTATATAAAAAAGAAGAAAAATATATATAGTGCAGATGGTCAATCATTGCTAATGTTCTGTATACAACAATAGGAATCGAACTCACAAGAATCGCTGTAAATTATTGCATGTAGAGATCTTCTCTCTCGACTGGAGCCCTTTGAAACTCAGAAATCAGGATATCCCTCAGTAGATGGATGCGGTATGTGAATAAAAGGAAAGCCACAATAGTGCATACTGATTGAACTACAAGTAATATATTATCACAAATGTTTAAGGAAACTCACATTTTCCATAAATAAAACGGATGGTGGAGAGAAACGCCGATAGAAGGATGGTACAGTTTGGAGCTGCTTCCCAGTGCTTCACTCGCACCTCGCCGTGGACTTCCGATCCGTCACTGCCAACGGTCACTTCCGCTTTCGCGTCACAGGTAAGGGCGGGAGGCCAACTGGGTCTAATGTCAGCAATGGGTTGCCAGTCCTTCAGTGTGCAGGTTCGCTCAGTAAACTCTACGCGTTTCGCACACTGCTTCGTCAGAGAGTTTACATGAGGGAACCTGCCACACTGAAGGACTGGCAAACCCATTGCTGACATTAGACCCAGTTTGCCTCCCGCCCTTACTGTGACGCGAAAGCGGAAGTGACCGACGGCACCAGTGGACGGATGCGGAAGTCCACGTAAGGTGCGAGTGAAGCATGGGAAGCAGCTCCACACTGTACCATCCTTCTATCGGCGGTTTCTCCACCATCCGTTTATTTATGGAAAATGTGAGTTTCCTTTAACATTTGTGATAATATATTACTTGTAGTTCAATCAGTATGCACTATTGTGGCTTTCCTTTATTCACATACCGCATCCATCTACTGAGGGATATCCTGATTTCTGAGTTTCAAAGGCTCAGTCAGAGAGAGAAGGACTCTCTGACATGCAATAATTTACAGCGATTCTTGTGAGTTCGATTCCTATTGTTGTATACAGAACATTAGCAGTGATTGACCATCTGCACTATATATATATTTTCTTCTTTTTTTATATACCACGTTTTTTCCTGTGCTCCTCCTCAACTCCAAGCAAAGAAAATTCTGTATCCTGGGACTTGGAAATGTCCCATCAGAAGAAGTTGAGCTGCTATTTACACATTATTTTCATAATTCACTTTTTTTGGTGTAAGGTGTATTTGTGTATTATTTGTGTTTCACTAATTACACTAATTAATTTATTATCACTTGGGAAGCGCCCAGTCCACTCACTCCCCCCCCCCTTTTTTTTGTCACATTCTCCACAAGCCTGCCTAAACCATCTTCATATTACGATATTCAATCTGTGCTGTAGCTTTTGACTGTGACACTGTGCGTTTGACTGCACATGGTTGATTTGTGTGCTTTTTATGTATTTGGGGTGTAGGGATCAAATTATTATGATGACCTGCCTTTTCAAAATATGTCATTTATTTGAACTACAGTACAGCTAATCCTTCATGCAGCTGTACCCTGTACCCCCTCCCCTACACAAGGCTCGCTCAAGGATTTGAACCTCTTATCGATAGCACCTCTCCAGAACCATTCCGTTTCTAAAGCTTGTCATTGTGTTTTTAATCATCCGTCCCTAGCCGAGCATCACCTCTCTGCGCCTGCGTGCCTAATTTTCCTATTGTTGGCTTTGAGTCACCTCTATGTAATCCTCTTTGGGATGGGAGCTAACTGATGATTACTGCGCATGACTCACCCATCTACCCCCCAAACCCTTTGAGGCTTTGTTTACGGTAACGCTTGTGATAATCCCTTCTCGAATTTGATATGTAAATCTGATTTGCACAGCACTGTGAAATTGAGAGTTAAAAAAAACATAATCTGATTCATGTTTTTGATGCAGTAAGTTACCACTTTTTGTCATTCTTTCTTTTTCTTTGATGTAGGGGGGGGGTCAATGATTACGATTAGCATGAATGTAAAGAAATATTTATTTTATTTTATCAGGAACAAAAAATACAAATATACAAATAATCATGAATAATACAAAATGCAGTCTTTATTCAGTTCTTCTGTCAGATGAAAATTGAGGGCTGGTGGATAATCATGAATAATGCACATTTATAATAATATTAATTAATAATATATAATATATAATAATATATATATAATAATATACATTTTCCCATCTTCATCTTCTTCCTCATTCTGTGTACAGTACAGTAGTTCATTAGAGAGGGGAGGTTTTGTGTACATCATGGCTGCAGTTTAGATACACTTAACTGTACAAACAGTTCACAAACTTTACACGATACTCCCCCTCCCTCTCCCCCAGTCCATCCTTTTTTTTCTGAAAGACAAGAAAACAAAAAATTAGTGCAGTTATGTGCATACTGTATTATGGCATTGTGTGCTGTATAGTACTGTCAAACTAGTCTATACTGGAACTACTGTAGTTCCTCAGGAAAGAAAAAAATTGAGCAGTTAGGTGCATATTATGGCATTGTGTGCTGTATAGCTACTCCATATTGGACTACAGTATGCAGTTAGTACTGTCAAACTAGTCTATACTGGAACTACTGTATACTGTGACTACTTTTAAATACTTTGTAACCAGATGGCTATTGCTGCTCTCTCAGGGGAAAAAAAATCTGTGCCATACTTACCTGTATCATACTGTACTTACAATACTCCAGTACAGTACTATACCATACTACCTTCCTGATGCTTGCCCATTACGCGCGATCACAATGGGCAACACAGTCGCAATATGGTCAATATATTTATTGTATCGTTCCACGGTGAGTACATCGTTCCAAAAACTCATTATGCCTTGCGCCAACTCATCGTTTTTGGAGGGTTTCACGACTTTTCGGATATGGTCCTTCAGCTGATGCCAGACCATTTCGATAGGATTGAAGTCTGGCGATCTGTCATTGGAGGGGGGAAAAAAAGGACAATTAGTTAAAGAGATACAGTACACAGTAAAAACAGTGGGAAAAAATGAGACACGGTTACCACACTTACTCCGCTGGCGTCTTCACCCAGTTGATATCGCGCTTAAGAATATGCGCTCTTGACGCGGTGTGCTTCGGATCGTTGTCCTGGTAGAAACGGTGACCATCTGGGAACTCACGTGTGATGTATTCCACAATCTCAGGCACAATTTGCTCTTGGAAAAAAGCTTTATTCATGATTCCTATAACAAGAAAAGAAAAGTGCTCAAAAAACTGCACACTAGTACAGTACAATGCATAAGGCAAAAGCGTGTGACATACATTTTACTGTACCTTCAAAGATGACGATGCATCCTGGTCCACGCCTAGAGATGGCACCCCACATATGCATCTTCACTGGGTGTTTCAGACGCGGCTTCATAGATATGCGACCTTTTTTGTGGAATGCAAAGGTGGCAAATCTCTCCAGCGAAACAGTAGACTCGTCAGTAAAGATGCAATCCTGGAAAGTTTCTCCACTGTCGATCCATGCCTGGGACTGGACCACTCTCTTGATCTTGTTAACGTCCCTTATCATAGGGTATGCTCTGTAATGACAAGGAATAATTTTATAGGTACAGTACAGTTTCTTAAACAACACTTTTACCTCCTGTACTGTCCAGTACTAAACTCACACGTCCATATTTCCATCCAATTCTGTGTCTCATCTTCTTTATGCTGGTCTCGGATACAGTGAGATTGTGATTTTGCTGCAGTGTGTATTTGACCCTTAAGGCACTCTTCTCATCATTCTCTTCACTTATTTTGTCGACCAGAAGAGTTGTCTCCCTACAGTGTACAGAAAAACAACAATCCGGCAAGTTACAGTGCAGTAGGCCACAAGTACAGCACATCATTTACAGTGAAAATAGTATAAAATTAGATAGATCTACACAATATATAGTTATATTAATATGCAGCAATATAAACAATAATAGATATACTGTATTATATAGTTATATAAATATACTTACGCATTAGTTACCGTTGGTGTCCTCGTGCGTTGATGGTTTTTCCATGTGCATGATAGCACATGGTGGTTGATGGCACAACGAGGCCAGAAGCAGCTAACCAGCGTTGGATATCTGCAATTCGTTGTCCGCTCGTGTACATCTCCTTAATTCTCATTCTGAGATCCTTTGAAATCTTTTAACAGGCATTTCTGCGAGTAGAAAGAAATACAAACACAAGAATGTACAGTATATTCGATGTGTATTCAATGTGCAGTGAATCCACAAAATGGATGGTGTATTTATACGTTAATGACTCACATTAGAGTACGCACACTTTTAACACCTGTACCTCGTCGCCATGCATAAAAGGTTACACACTTTGCATAGCCTCCCACTCGATGAACTGTATCTGAACTTGCCCTTGTCCAGATACTGCATTGTGCCATCTGCTTCCATGGATCAACCCCGATTCTACAGACGCAAGAAACTACTCTCTTCTGCCGTGCCTGTCGTGCCGAAAAAGCGAAAGGTGGAAGCCGTTTCCAAGCCAAGGCCAAAGCGACAGGCTAAGGCTAATAAAGAAAACCTTCTGCTGACCCCAAAGGCTAGGGGTTTTAATACACTTAAGCCTTATTATGTCAAGAAGAAATTCGGTGATGTACACTCAGGGCAAAACAAATGGCAGCCAACCCATCGAGCCCGCAAGCCACTTCCTCGATTACGCTTCGACGACTCTGCCGCCGCTCTCCCGGAAATCTACAGCCCATCTTCTCCACTACTCGTCCACGGCGCTGCCACCGCTCTCCCGGAAACCCACAGCCCATATTCTCCACTGCTCTTCGACGACGCTGCCGCTGGTGTCCCTGAAATCCACGGGTCACTTTCTCCATTACGCTTAGACGACTCTGCCGCTTCTCGCCCGGAAATCCACAGGTCGCTTTCTCCATCCCTCTTCGACGACGCTGCTGCTTCTCTCCCGGAAATCCACATGTCACCTCCTCCTTCGACGACGCTGCCGCTTCTCTCCAGGGAACCCCCATCTCATCCTCCGTAGCACCCATCCACCCAGATGTCCACAGCACGCCATGCACAAGAACCAGCTTGTTAGACCGCATGCTGAATGGGTTAAGTGTGGATATCCCCGGGAACTCTACTATGCTGGTAAAGATAGATCTGCTTTTAGAGACCATGCTAAATATGGATCAACAGATGCAGAAGATGGATAAACAGATGGAGAAGATGGATCGACAGATGGAGAAGATAGAGACTGACATAGCGGGGATACATAATTTGCTCGGTGTTCATGCCCCTTTATCCCCAATGCCGGAGCAGGAGGGTGGCATTGATGTGATGAATGGGACCTTCGACCGCCTTCCAACACCAAGCGCACCCCCTCCACCAGAAGAATTTGTGTACATATATGCCATTGATGAGGAGGATAACATGACAACCCCATCAAGACCACGCCAGGAGACAACACGGTGACCAAGACAGGAGGAAAGCTTCCTCCCAGACAACCTACCCTCGCCAGCCGCCACAAGCACACCCGCTCCCAGAAGAACACCTGCTCCCAGAACCCAACCTACATACGCTTGCATCGATACGGTGCCCGACATCATCCTGCGCGAGCTGCCACCGGCACTCAGGGAGAAGTATAGGGTGATGAGTGCTGGTTTACCCCAGAAGTATGGCATGTTAATTTTTAAGCACCACGTGTCCTACTTGGTGTACTGCGGGTGGGCCAACAATGTAAACTACAAAGGAAATCGCGAAAAAAGGACGCTTCCTGAAAATTTAAGAAGGACAATTGTGGAGGAATTGCAGCGCTATTTTTCAATTTCAGATCCTTTAATGAAAATCGTTCGAGACTTGTTAATGGCATTTTGCGCCATACAAGACATCGGCCCTGGAAGGACAATCTGGTGGGGATCAAATTTGCGTGACTGTTCAATTGTTGTTTATTTTTTGTAAATGTTTTTGTAAATGTTTTGATAAAGGAGATGTTGCGTGTTTTAACTTGTATTAATAAAGAAATGTTTTTACTTACTGTACACAAGACCTGCACAATTCCACTCCCCAAGGGCCGCAAACAGGCCCAGTTTTCAAAGTTATCCTTAAAACCGGGGCTGTTTGCGGCCCTCAAGGACTGGAGTTGTGCAGGCCTGACAGACTGTTCTGTACACCATCCTACTGTAAATGTTTTGACTTTCTGTAATTTAATAAAGGAGATGTCGCATTTTTAAAATTTTATGAATAAAAATGTTTTTTAAATAACACCATACTGTTGTGCTGTACATGTTTTGACTTTCTGTACTTTAATAAAGGAGATGTTGCGTTTTTTAAATTTTATGAATAAAGAATTTTTTTTAATAACACCATACAGGCATACCCCGGTTTAAGGACACTCACTTTAAGTACACTCGCGAGTAAGGACATATCATCCAGTAGGCAAACAGCAGCTCATGCATGTGCCTGTCAGCACATCCTGAACAGCAATACCGGCTCCCTACCTGCACCAAAGCTGTGCGCAAGCGGGGAGACTATAGAGCCTGTTACTAATGTGTTATTTACATCAGTTATGCACGTATATGATGATTGCAGTGCAGTACATGCATCGATAAGTGGGAAAAAGGTAGTGCTTCACTTTAAGTACATTTTCGCTTTACATACATGCTCTTGTCCCATTGCGTATGTTAATGCGGGGTATGCCTGTACTGTTGTGCTGTACATGTTTTGACTTTCTGTACTTTAATAAAGGAGATGTTGCGTGTTTTAACTTGTATTAATAAAGAAATATTTTTACTTACTGTACACAAGACCTGCACAATTCCAGTCCCCGAGGGCTGCAAACAGGCCCGGTTTTCAAGGTTATCCTCAAAACCAGGGCTGTTTGCGGCCCTCGAGGACTGGAGTTGTGCAGGCCTGACTGACTGTTGTGTACACCATCCTACTGTAAATGTTTTGACTTTCTGTACATAAATGTTTTCACTACTGCTGCGACACACTTTATTCGAGCAAATACCCAGTATGTACCTGGCAGATACCTGGAATGCGCCGCTCCTCACCTCTGACAAGCCCCGTTGCGTTTGCCTTCCCAGCCATGGTTCATGCCTGGCTGACGGGCGGCTGATCTGTTAAATGATAATGATTAGGATTTAATAGGCTGCAATGCTTCGCGTGTCTACCAGATGGCATAAATTCATGATTTGTAATGCAGTATATATATATATATACTGTGCAGTATTGCAGCCAGCGGGAATAAAATGCTTCAATCCCTGCCTGGAAAATAACGCAATGCACTCGGGCAGAAAACAGTCACAAACCTCAATACACCCGAGTATACCCGAATTCGTGGGACTAGCCGAGCTCGAATAAAGTGTGTCGCCAGTGTAGCAGTAAACCATACACCTGTTAATGTTTTGAATTGCTGTACACTTAAAATGTTTTTAAATTGTATTTGTAAATAAATATTTTTGTATTTACTCCACCAATAAAAGAAAATGTTGATTTGTTTTAAATTGTTCCATTGTCTCCTTTTATACTGTAACAAAATACAGTATTTCTAGAACATACTGTACAGTACTGTCCAAGCATACTGTACAGTATACTGTAGGCATGCTCAGCACTATACAGTACATCACAAAAGTATTAAAACAATACATGCTGTACGGGTATAGAATACACATATGTAATGGAATACATGTAGAATAAATGCATACTTTTTATTTTTCGGGTTTATTATACAGTATATATAAAAAAGTATTGTATACGGTTTGAAAACAACAGCATACTGTTTCAGGTTTTCTATGAAGCTCTCAGTTACAGTATTCTATCCTAATCAATAACAACGGCCACTAAACTGTAGACTATGGTACGTGTTTTTTTAAATCAAATTCAGCAATGTGCAGGCATTGTAACACAAAGCGATATTATCCATCAAAATCCCTCCATTTGCCGTTTTCCACATGAGATGACAAAGTTTTGTTTTCTGAGGAAAAAAAAAAGTAAAAGTTTTACTGTAATGGTCAGTCGTTCCCCTAAAGAAGTTCCCACAGTCAGTCCCACCAATAATTTTCTCGGGGGGTGTCTCGTGTTCACATGCGCATGCGCCTACTGTTGGTGTGATGACACGCATATGCGTTTCAAGAAGGTTCCAATGCGCATGCGCCTAGCGTTCCAGCAATTGTTCAGGATCTACTGTAGAAGCTGCTCAGCCAATGATATTGCTTAAAGGAGAATCGCTTGACTGTGCATTGATATTGATATTTCAAAAACAGAATAAAATATGGCAACATTACTCACCATAGACTTTGCCAATCAGCTGGCGCCGAGCCACTGCCAGTCCCGTATTCTTGATTATACATGTCGTTGACAGGTGACAGCGGGACTACTACACCTGTAGTGTAGTCAGCTAATGAGGCTGGAAATCGCTTAGGTACATGCAAGCTTGCTGGAATCTGTGTGCGAAATCTGGCTCAGGCTGCAAGTATCCGGGCGGGGACAGACAGCAAGGGTTGTCGTCACCAGGTTTTCACTGATGGTCGGACCGTTATTGGAAGCCGGTGTTGGTGCTGGCGCATTGCTTGCCTGTGACTGACGTTTCTTAGTTGGTTTTAACATGACCTTTCGCCTTTTGAAGTCTCCATGATCATAGATACGGGAAAAACCCGGTGATACACACCAATACCCTCCAATAACATCGGGATCAATACGAAAAAAACATGGATCGATACATAACTTTTTCCTTATTGCACGCTTCCACGCATGAGCATCTGGTGAAAATTTGTAAAAGTCATAGTTTTCGATAAAATACTGATAAATTTGAACAACAGAAATATCCTCAAAGGAAGTAATGGAGCACAGCAAGCAGACGTAGGGGGCTAGACACTGGTAAGTAAGTAAAAATCATTTATTCCATGGTAGACATCATGGTTATTTTACTTATTTTTGTCTACCATGGAATAAAGGATTTTTACTTACTTACCGGTGTCTAGCCCCCTTCGTCTACTTGCTGTGCTCCGTTACTTCCTTTGAGGATATTTCTTCTGCTCTACTACAACGTGACGCACGCTCTGGGAACCACCACTCTCCTTTACGATCATGAGTACCCCATTCCGTTTACTACGGTCTGGATGTTTAATATTTGAGTGTCTCTCTCCAGGGGGACGTGTGTTACTGTTCACTGGGTGGTGAGATATTTATTACTGACCTACACCTAGTATACAGGTCCCCCACATGCCTTAGGAGTTTTTATATGGAGACACGGATTATCTATGAGCATTAATAGTGGTTTTGTTCCCTGCTACTTGGATTTACAATTGAGACTCTTATGTATTTCAAGTGATACCCTACAGCTGAGCACGGACTTCTGGAACCCTGTTTCCTACTATCTACTAAATTTGAACAACTGTTGCCATCTTATCATCTGTTGCATTAATCGCGGCCCATATTAAATAAGCGTACGTTCTGTCTGGTCTTTGGAACACGGACTGCAGTTGTGCACTCATCTCGGAACTCTCAGGACAATAGAACACCAGACACTGCGCGTTTAGTTTTAATATGAAAAGCCTAAATTGATACATTATTGTAACTTCTTCAGTCCAAAGGCCAATTTACAATGGACCACTGTGGTATTCTTTTAAACACCTGCAAGTCGACACCTTACTGAAGCGCATGCGCATTACAATTCACGAATATCTGCCATCTGGCGGATACGCAAAGAATTGTAACCAATTAAATCCAAACCATTATCAATAAACACATCAACCGCGCATCAACCGTGGGTGTGAATGCAACATGAATGCGGTATGAATGCGGTCAGAATGCGGCATGAACGTGGTTAAGTGCGGTGAAGTGCGTGGCATTCGGAAAAAATCCCCGAAAAAATTCGGAGATGTTGGAGAATAAAAGGGGCCGCGGCTGTATCCAACACCTGAGAGTTCAATACTCTGAATACCAGATGTTGTGGTTTCTGATTCTGTTGAGACTGACACATGTATCCCTTTCATCACAAGGGGCCTCAGGCTTGTCAGTATAGTTCTTATGGAAATCTTTTAGAAGGTGTGGGGTGTCATGCATATACCTTGCCTATCCCATAAGTATATTTCTGAAATATTTAAGATGTACTGTACACCTTTTGTACACTCCTACTGTTTCTGTACGTTCTCCCTACCTACCAATTAGATTGTAAGCTCCTCGGAGCAGGGACTCCTTCCTTAATGTTACTTTTACAGTATGTCTGAAGCACTTATTCCCATGATCTGTTATTTATATTATTTGTTATTTATATGATATGTATTACTACTGTGAAGCGCTATGTACATTTATGGCGCTACACTGGCGACACACTTTATTCGAGCTCGGCTAGTCCCACGAATTCGGGTATACCCGGGTGTATTGAGGTTTGTGACTGTTTTCTGCCCGAGTGCATTGGGTTATTTTCCAGGCAGGGATTGAAGCATTTTATTCCCGCTGGCTGCAATACTGCACAGTATATATATATACTGCATTACAATTCATGAATTTATGCCATCTGGTAGACACGCGAAGCATTGCAGCCTATTAAATCCTAATCATTATCATTTAACAGATCAGCCGCCCGTCAGCCAGGCATGAACCCAGGCTGGTAAGGCAAATGCAACAGGGCTTGTCAGAGGTGAGGAGCGGCGCATTCCAGGTATCTGCCAGGTACATACTGGGTATTTGCTCGAATAAAGTGTGTCGGTGCAGTATATAAATAAATCTCAGACAATCCAGGAGGAGCACATAACGGAAACAAGGAGAAGATAATACAAAATATAAGTGCAGATGTATTGATAAAGGGTATATGAGGAAATGCAATCTTGGCTCTTATGGTATGCCTACTCACAAGATGTCAATGATAAAAATGCGTTTTGCAGATAGGGCTGCTACCCAATGGATGTTAATTGTGTGTGGAACTCCCTCTATGGAACTCCCTCTATGGAACTCCCTCTATGGAACTCCCTCTAGGCTCGTCTCGTCAGCATGGTTGTAGTGTATATGAGAGAGAAAGACAGCAAACATAGCGCGTCAGGAGAGTCGAAGCCATTAGCAGTTCTTTATCAATACATCTGCACTTATATTTTGTATTATCTTCTCCTTGTTTCCCTTATGTGCTCCTCCTGGATTGTCTGAGATATATCATACGTTTTGGAACCCGTGAAACAGGTCCCACCAGAGGGTTTGAGCAGGGTTACCAATTTTAGCTTTCATTATTTTTTGGTTTATTTATTGAGCACACTGATCGTTTCATTTTTTGCACTTGTGTATATTTGCACGTTATAGTACCACACTTTAAGTAGTTAGCGCCTTTTATCACTTCTTTTCGCTATATAAATAAAAACATACAATACAATACAATACCTTTTTTAGCAGTTATTTCTCCATTTGGAGGGGGCATGTACTGTATGTAGTGCTTGGGACTCTACTGAACTATGTCTCTCCAGCTCTCTTTCCTCCCCACTTCATAGTTAAACATCCCCAAACAAATTCGGATTTAAAAAAAAAAATCAGATTTTCAATGATAAAAAAACCCAACAAATCTGATTTTTTGAGGAAGATCAACGGATGAAATGAACTTGCAAGTTCGGAAGGATTCAAATTTCTGAAAAAATGTCACCTATCTCTACACTTTTTCCCTATTTCAGTGTCTGGAGAGAACTAACACCACCTTCAGGTAAGACAAATGTGACGCGAGTTATATCAAGCTAGCGCAGGATAGTGCTAACTTAACATGACATTAATTATTCTATTACTTATCTATGGCATCTAATTATTAAGTATTCTAATGAGATAACTAATGAGATAAGGCCATTCTTTTTGTATATAATTAGCTTTGTGCATACCCACTAAACTCAGGGGAAATAACATCCATTACCTATTTAGATAACATCACGTTATTTGCCCTGGTTTAACGGAGCTCTGTGGATCTGCCTCATAGTGATTGCCTAGAGGTTGGCAAGTGGAGGACGTTTTGTTTTTTGAAATGGAACTGTAATTTTTAATTATGTCTTCAAAGATGGATCAGTTGGGAAGGGTCAATTGGGTTTCTTTGTTGGCTATTTCAGGTAACCCAGTTTGTCCAGCGTATTTGAAAAAAAGAGTATTTGGTTAAGAGGCATGTACTGTATATTATTTTCCTTTTGAAAGTTTTTCAATTTAATAGTGTTTTTAGAAAATGTTGGTCCTGTTAGGTTTTGTTGTTAGGCAATTTGGTTCTCATTCGTATAGAATAGAGGCAGCTACTGAGACATCTAGATTGAGTTTTGAAGAAGGTTGTATTATGAAAATGGTAGGTAAAGTTCAAAAAGATGTCAAAGTTATATTAGATTAAATTTTGTTTAGTACTTGGTTTGTTTAGGTTATGGTTGTTTAATTATTGATTGTTTTGCACTGGTGCTTACAGTATATTTCTGAAGTATGGTTTTTCAGAGAATCTTATTTCAATTGGGCTTAGAAGAGGGCTGCTGTCCAACCTTATGCTCTTCGTTTACATTTTCCTTTTAATAATGTAAAGGATTCTTGTTTTAGTTTTAAGGCTTTCTTTGCGGTAGTGTACTTGTGTAATTGTTTAAGCTTGAAATAAATAAGGAAGGGGGGGAGTGAGGGGGTGAGCTCTTGCTACTGTCCTAGGAACGGTGCCAGGGGTAAATGGAACTAGGTAACATATAAGGTACTTGCATAGGCAAGCGAGAGAACCCCTTTAGAACAAGCACTCGTGGGGTGATAAAGGGTATGGATAGATAAACCTTTATTAAATTATTAGGGTAACAGTGAACACAAAACACTTAAAACCAAATTAAACAGCTAACTCCCAGTCCTATAAACTAGGCTGGTTGCCATGTAGATAGAAAAATTAGAGTGCTCAAACCCAGATGAAATCCATCCAACTCAGTGGATCATAAATCATAACCCTGGAGATACCAATGGGAGTGGGTGGGTGCAACATAGACTTGTAAGCATTAATGACAAATGTCAAACTTAACCATGATGGTCTAATACCCATAAAGAAACCCACTCACGTCATCTCCAGGGGTGATAAGCAGGCGTGCCAGCCATGAGGGATCCACAATCCAGGTAAAGGCAGAAGAAGAAGACGAATGGCGCACAGCCAGAGAGCCAGGTGTAGGATAAAACTGCTATTCTTTATTCGTGCATGCAGGAAGACAGGTAACCCCCTTGGGGGACAAAAACAGGAACCTCCTACGCGTTTCGTAGGGTCACACGGAATGATAAAAGTTTAAGTGTATCAGTAAATTGAGCATTTTGACAACAATTGGCTCTGAGCACTTATTTTGCTTTTCTTGTTCCAAATTCTGTATACTGTACTGTATGAGGTGGTTACTGTAATTTTTATTTAGGGGTGGGGGGCAGGCGGGTCACAAATTTTGATGAACTGTTTCCAAATATTTCGTGACTAATAATCCCTGCACCCCATGCTTACTGTCAGCATGACTTCTCACACACATTCAAAGTGCTATTCAAATAACAGAAAATCACATTACGGACAGTCAAAGTAATATACGGTATCCAAATAAAGCCTTCTGTTACGACATTCCACTGCACAAATCTCCAACTCTCTTCAGGACATTAATTCAATTCCCTCTCTTCCATCCCATTGCTAAGTGTAATATACGTGATCTGAATACCAAAGTGTTACCGGACCGCGGCGGGCGTGAGGTGGGGATTATAAGCACTGACCTTAAGCCACGGAGATCAGGTCCGGAGTGCGGATTCTCATAATCAGACATAGCCAGATCAGGCTTGGAGGAAAGTAGGGTTAACTTATTCAGGAAACGGGTCAAGGAAGGCGGCACAGGAGTGAGTGGTCGAGGAAACAAGCCGAGGTCATCAACGGAAAATCTTGGGTGAAGGTCCTTCAGGGTAGGACGCAACATGGAAACCAGGGCTACAGACACAGAACGGCACCCCTAGCTGGGTACAGCCGAGAGTGGGTGGAGAACCACTGGGACCGGAACTGCAGACCAGGGCTCCAGACAGAAACGTCACCCCCTAGCCGGGTACAGACGAGAGGGGTGGAGACCACTGGGGAACAGGAACTGCAGAATCCAGTTGCTAAAGCACGAACGACACCCCCAGCCGGGTCAGCCGAGAATGGTGGAGACACTGGGAACAGTGAACTGCAGAAGCCAGTGCTTCGCACAAAACGACACCACCTAGCCGGGTACAGCGAGGAGTGGTGGAGACCACGGGAACCGGAACTGCAGCAATCCAAGTGCTACAGACACAGAACGACACCCACTAGCTGGGGTACAGCCGAGAGTGGTGGAGACCATGGGAACCCAAAGGAACTGCAGAAGTCCACCCCCACAGTTATTCAGCCGAAACTGGCAACCCCTAACCGGTAAGCTGGAGAGTGGTGAAGACCACTGGAACGAGGAAACTGCAGAAATCAAGTGCCGTCAGCACAAAAACGGCCCCCCGTAGCCGGGTACAGCCAAGAAGTCGGTGGAGACCTGGAACAGGAACTGCCAACAGGAAGGCACCGGACCAGGGTGCAGACATGCCACACAGAAAACTGGGGACATAGCATCGCAGCTTCAGCGAGGTGGTGAAGTCTGCCAGGAAAAGGAACAAGGCGAAGCAGCACGGCGGTTTGCTAGCAAGCAAGGCCTTGTGGAAAGTAGGGGAATGGAAGCAGGATACCATGGCCCAAGGAGGACCTAGTGAATAAAACAGGAATGCCGCTCCAGTAGTGGTGTATAGAGGTTAAGTGATATTGTGCACAAAGTAATATACAACATTTATATGGAGGTTTTGCCTGCAGTTTCTAGGGCGATGGCTCAGCTGTCCAACGAATAAGAAAAAAGAAGAAAAAACAAAACAGCGCAAAAAAACTCATGGGTGTATTTAAAGAAGATTTTAGAGAATAAAAAGGTGATATTGCAACGTACATCAAGAAAAAGCATATATAACACGGACATGTTTTGACTGTTACCACTCTTGAAAACTGCGCCAGTGTGGGCTCAATGTCTCTCGGATGGTCAACTCTTATGTTCAATAACACCGTCCCAGCGAGGGGTGCACACCTCATTAGGGGATTCACCCCACAGTGTGAGTCTATTCAGAAGCGTAGTCTTGTTCTCAGCGGGTAACTCTGGGGGAAGTTCAAACCTCTGTGCATGGGATCTCCCATCAGCTGTGATCGTGGCAACGGGTGCTCACACAGGCCGTTCCGGGTTGAGCAGCAGTTCGTCTGACGTCATCAGACGGCGCCATGTATCACTAACGCTGGCTCCGCGGATGGTGAAAGCGGTGACTGTCCAATAACAGTGAAGGGGGATTGATATATATAAAAACCAGCAGTGGTATTGATAAAAAATAGAGATGGAACGCGCCCTCTCCTACCGCGTTTCGTAATCGATACTTTCAGGAATAAGACGGAGGGGGTAAGGGGCGGTCTTATACAACATGAACCTAATCTGATTGGCACAATAAATGACAAACAATCCCCACCTGGGGAGCACCAACTACTGGCACATCAATCCAGGGTCTAGGGTACAGTCACAACATTAAATACAAATACCAACATCAGTTTACATTTTATACACATTATGCATCGATCCAAGCTTCTAGAACAAATAAAGAGCCAAAAGTTAGTACCATATTAAAAACAATACCCAATTATGAATATCAATCGCTACTTTCCAGAATTTAAGTTATGTGATGACTATAATGGTTTAACAGATAAAAGGACTGGTTTTTAGCAACAACAATGGCCCTTTGAGTAGAACAGGAAAAGCCAGTTTGAAACAGTTAGTTAAAAATGTAAAGATATGGTTACCATCAGTACTACAAGGTAAAAGAGAGGACTTAAAAAAGAGACCAAAATTAATCTCTTCATTAAGACTAGGGAGATAGAGTTGTGAAGTTTGTATATCCACACAAGCTGTCTGCTGGGGACATTTTTTGTCTCTATCTCCATCACGTCTCCCTGCCCTGTGACAGTTTGGATACCTATTACGTCATACAGGAGGTCTGAATTATGTTTAGTTTAAATGCGCGGATAAGCTATGCTGCTCAAGAGCTATTTTAATGTTTCTAGAACGTGTTCTAATATCCGGACTCTTAAAAATCTTTTGTCCCCTACGTATTGGTGTCCATCAGGGACACTGAAAGATATACCACATATGGCACTTGCGCAAGAAAGTGCAGTCTTTGACAGTAAAATTTTCTTTTGTATGTTCGATTGAAAAGTTTTTCGGTTCTGGATTACATTTTGCAGGCTTTGCATTAACCTACAGCAAAATTTACCGTTGGGTTTACAACGGATCCATGGGATCTCAAAGATGTATTGTTTTGAGACCGATGTCACTCGTGCCAGATTAGTGTTTTACGAGTTGTTTTGCCGACGGTAAATTAAAACTAGTTTTGGTTGAGGGAAGGACCCAAAATCGGGTCAGTTACATAAGAATGTTCAATTTTATTGATTATTTTCTGATGACTACAACTTGGCGACACACTTTATTCGAGCTCGGCTAGTCCCGGAATTCGGGTATACCCGCGTGTCATTAGGTTTGTGACGTTTCTCTGTTCCTGCTCTCGACGTAGCATTGAGTATTTTCCAGGCAGGGATTGAAGCATTTTTAATTCATTCCTGGTACTTCGCTATATACTGCACAGTATATATATAATAATACTGCATTACCAATTCATGAATTTATGCATCTGGTAGACACGCGAAGCAGAGAGCCTATTAAATCACTAATCATATCATTAAACAGATCAGCCGCCAGGTAAGACAGCTCATGAACCCAGGCTGGGAAGGCAAACGCAACGGGGCTGTCAGAGGTGAGGAGCGGCGCATTCCAGGTATCTGCCAGGTACATTACGGGTATTGCTGAATAAAGTGCGTCGGTGCAGTAGTACTAACCAGAGCTTAATTCTGAATATAGGGTACATTAATTTCTCCTCATTGATTACTGGTTTTGTTTGTTTTTTCTGTAACTAGTAAAGAATCCCTCTCCAATTTTCTCTCAACTTTCTATAGGGAACAGAGTAAAGTCTTGTTGTACCACGTCAATGACCTCTCAATAGAGCGCGACTGATTGAGCTTCCAAAGTCAGTTTGGAGACTACAATTCGAGTTGTGCGCATGATCTGACTTAGGGGTATATTTCAATCCTGATCCTTTTATGATTATGGATGACAATAAAAAGCTGTTTGAGTCCACCTTTTTGAAGAATGTTTTGGGTGTTGACTGTTTCACCAACGTATGATTACCAGACTGAGTCTAGACAAATCTATCTGGTTCACACTGGTCTCGGATGTGAATCTCAAATCCAGATCGCTTGTCATTCAGATAGAGTCTGAAGTAGCTCCAGGGTGTTCATTATCACACCTCCCAGCTACCCAACAGGAATACTCGATATATCTCTGCCCTACATAAAACCCTATCTCTAAACGGGTTATATGCATCTAAAGTTATCTTCCCATACCCCATGTATATGTTTGCATAAATGGGGGCACAACGCGTCCCCATGGCTGTGCCACTACACTTAGTAGTAAACCGATTCATAAATAGAAAATATTGTGTTGACAATATAAAATTTGGCTCGATGATAAATTCACAATTTGAAGGGTGAAGATTAATCTTTTGAATAATGTCTCCTTAATTGCCCAATTCCCTTTATCATGGGGATACATGTATAAGGGGATTGAACATTGAATGTTGCCCCATTGTACCATCCGGATTTTATTTTTTTGACTCATGATTCAAAACAGCCCAGTGTATCGTTAATATCAGATGGGAGTTACCCTTCACATAATCTTCTGAAGAATAAATATACTACCACTGTGCCAAATTCGAAGTTAAAGACCAATTCCGGGATAACTAGTTCTAGTCCGGTGGATCGATTTGATGTCGTGTGTTACTTAGGAGATGGTAATACTAGGTATAGTAGGGAATGTATACTTTAGAAATTGATGCCTCTGATTGTTCACAAACTGTGGACGCAACGGCTTCATCGGAAGGGCCCTGCAATCTAACACAATTGTTTTGTAGGATCTGTCGCTGAGTCTGGGTAGTACACCTATGCGTTAATATGGGCGAATCGCCTCAGACTCAAGCTGACATCGGTCTTGGATCATTACACCTCTCCACCTTTAATCGGCCCTGTTTATTATCAGATCCTTTCTGTCTTGTGCTCTTAAAGCTACAGTGTTTCCTGATATGCTAAGGTTATGTGATATTCTGATGACAAGGAGGCCTGCAGGCAACAGAGAGTCTGTGACACACAGTCACTTGCAAATTGGATGCAAAGTCTATGTCCAGCCACTCCTGAGGCGGGGCAAGGCACTAAATAGCACAGTAGGCCATCAGGTCCAGAGCTGCATAGGAGGCAGCAGAGCAGGTGATTGCAGAAATCAAGGGAATAGATAGTCTGGACCCTGCAAAGATTGATGGAATGGCTCCAGCCAAGCCAGGAGTGATTCATGCACATACCCCCCTCCCTTTCACGCCGAGGCCTACGACGAGCAAAAAGATAGGATCCCTCAGAGGTTGGGTGACATGGAATTATTTCTGAAACCCTCTGGCGTATAGTTGTTAGAACTGCGCCGAGGTGCTTTTGTCAATGAGCGCTTTTTTTAAAAACGAAAAGCAGTTGGCAACGCCAATCATGGGAGTCAGCACCCCTAGGTAGGTGAGGTTTACGAAAGAACATGCAGGTCGAATCTGGCATCCACCATGGAACGCAGTAGGCCACTAGAAAAGCAGAGGAAGCATGGCCCGTGCCAGAATGAGGCACAAGAAGCAGGTGACGGGCACCTCAGCAACTGCAAGGTAAGTCCAATAGGAGGTTGTCAGTTGTTTTGACGATGACAAACGTGAAATCCAGAGAAGAGAACACATGAGGTATGTGGGGGGGGTAGGGAGGCGAAGGGTGATGTATGTGTTCTTTATGTGAGGATTTGACGGCTCTAACCATGGTATACAGGACGTGCAGGAACAGTCACTGAGTCTTTTTTATTTGTTTTTTTTTTTTTTTTTGAGAAGCAGACAGAACCAAAACTAAGGTATTTGATTGAAGTCAGAACGGATTGCCGTCTAGCCTCTAACGTTGATATCTGTTAAACAGCAGGCCAGAGTAGATGCGTCAGTATAATCAGAGGAAGTTTGCGCTTGTTCTGAAGGGAAAACTGGGAAAACTAACAATGCATAACAGATCTGGGGGAATCTTCATGACAGGAACCTTAGAAACCGGCTAGGTGATTTAACCATGCGGGGGACATCACGGAAAAAACCCTCTTTAAGCAGGGATGTTAGTGACAGATAAATCACTTACTACAGGGGGCAAGAGAGGAACACATTTTTTTACATCGGAGCGTTGGAACTTTCACAAATATAACACAGACTGCTTGGAAAAACTGGGATGCCAGTAACAGGGACTTGAGGAAATTTGCCAAAGGAATCAGAGCACAGAAGAGGCTGATCTCTGAGTGGTATGTAGATTGAGAAACACGCAAAAGAAGAGCCAATGTGTGGGGGGCTCTAAAGAAACAAAGGCTTGGAGTCAAAGGCAGACATTGAAATGTCTGAGGGGCAGCAGGGTTACCACTTGCTTTTCGTAAAGGGTTTAGAGAGAAGTGCACTGTTCTCTGGAATGGGCGTGGGAGAGTTACTGCTACAACATGATTACGAAAACTTACAAAGATAAACATGACTCAGAAACTGGAGCTTCAGATGGCAGTGGCAGAAAACTAAGACATTCCTAGAGAGGGTCACTGTTAAAAGAGAGTTTTAACATTAGTGATAGCACATCACATACTACAGGGGATCAGAGAAAGGGAAGGCTGCTATTACATCAGGGGTTTTAAATGTGGTACAGGTTAACACGGAGGTGCTAGATTCATTAGATGCAATAACAGGAAGTTTGGCACTTTGCAGGGAAAGGAGAAAAATGAAACTTTTGACTTAGAAACTTGATTCTGAGATACGGTAATCCAGGGGGCTGAAACCTTGCAACCCCCCCCCCCTCCCCCCCCCTGGGAGGAGTGAAAGAAAACTTGAGTTTGAAACCTGAAACTGTCATGAAGTAAAGGAAGGCTCTACAGGAAAAAAACAGATTTAGAGGACCAGACAGGGATTTCAACTTTCTGAGAAAACTGGGAGGGGTAACACTAGGTGCTGCCAAAAGGTTTCGAGACGGGAGCTGTGGCTCAGGAAGTGGGAACTTTAGTGGCAGAGTGTGTGACAGCAGAAATCCCAACATAGGCTCGTAGCTTGAGCTTTAGGAGGGACATAATAATGCAAGGTCCCTGCCTTTAAACCCAGAGAGTTGAGAAGTCGCATGGGAAAAACAGGGACCACCTGCTAGAGTCAGAAAAGTGGTCGTTTTTCCCACAGGGTCAGGTTTCAGGACGGGACAGGCTTTCAGGACAGGGGAACCGGCTTTTCAGACAGGGAGGTTAAATCCGGACTAGGGACGTGTGCAGCTTCTCCCTTAGGACTTAAGGAGGAAACAAAATCACTACTTGCTAATTTCCAGGAGAAGGAGGTAACCCCAAGGGTTTAGCAACGGACTGGTTGCAGGCATAGAAAGCATCCATACACTAAGCGTCACAGGCAAGGATAGGATTCCCTGCTCTTTATGTCTGGTCCAAAATTTAGGATAATTCATGAAACAATTTTGAGTCTGCACCAGTTTTCACAGGATTACGTTTCTCCAGGTTCCACAGGGGACCAGGGCAGGAACAAAGAAGCATAGTTTTTTAAAACTCTCTACGGCCACTGGGCCTTAATCAGTAGTTCTCTTACGGAGTTGTTTTCTCAGAACGGGGTTAGGCCAATAAACAGGGACTGGGTTTAAGGCGGAGGGCAGTCTATCAATATATACTGATCTTTACGGACAGTTGGCTGTTTTACAGACTGGGACCGGTTTCATACCAGTAGGCCAGGTTTTTCAGCAGGGAACCGGCCTAACCCCACCTCAGGCGGGGTCCGAGTCCTGTGTGGCTGGAACATACGATATGTACGGCTTCCCACAAACTCGTACCGACCGTCAGGGCTGAGGGTGGGGATTTAAGCACCGCACTTTCAAGCCAGGAGTCGGTCGGTCCGTCGGTATTCCATAATCACGACCTAAGCCAGGTCACTCGATGATTGGAGAAAAGTATGGTTTAACGTTATCAGGCAGGGTCGGTCAAGGCAGGTGGCACAGGAAGTCGGTGGCTCGAGGACACAAGCCAAGGTCATAATCAGACAAATACTTGGTGAAGGTACATCACATAGGAGGCTAGACCTTAGAGAAGCCCTTGCAGCGAGATGTCAGCGAAGGTGCTTGCAGTAGTCAGGAAAAAGGCCAGAGTAAAACTCACTTGGAGGAGGCCGGAACATAGGTGCAGACACGCCACTGTACAACGCCAGAGGGAAACCAGAGGTAGCCGCGCTACAGCGTGGCGAGGTGAAGTCTGCCAGGACAAGAGCAGGCGGGGCTGCTAGCAAGAAGCCTTGGGATGTAAGGGGACTGGAACAGGATATAAGCACAGGAGGCCTAGCAGGGCAAAACAGAGAGTCTGTGACAAGCACAGTTACTTGCCACTTTGGATTGCAAAGTCTAGTCCAGCAACTTCCTGAGGGCGGGGCAGGCACTAAATTCAGTACAGGCGGCCAATCGTGCCAAGCTGCACAGAGGCAGCAGGAGCAGGTGATTGCAGCAGAGCAGGGATAGATTGTATGGGAACTGCCAAAGACTCGGATGGGAAGGGCTCCAGCCAAAGCAGAGTGGATTGCTGACACTAAGTCTGCCTGCATTCTCAATTGTGCGTAAGAATCGTGCCAATGTTGCGTTCACCGTCTGTATCAGGTCTTTATCACAGGGTGTAAATGAACGTTTGTGTCTCCTCTCTGCCTCAAGAAGCATCTTGTTTGGCACTTCCTTACCTTAGATAAAGGCCTACTAGCTTGCGACCTATATATTTTATTTTCTTGCAAACCACATTGGTACAATATTATTACGATATATAACAAACTATGTGTGACAGTTATAGCACAACTTTTAAGATGGTAATTACTTTTTATTATTTATTTTTACTATGAATTGGTGGGGTGAACATACTGTAATCGCTAATTTCCACAGGCAAAAAAGCCCATAGGAATACACTCTAACATGGTGATTCTTGAAACTGGAGTCAAATAACCTGCAGGCGAAAGATGTGAAGCAAGTGTTTTGCTTTTCTATAACAAATTCTCAAGACCCCTTGAATTAATCAGGCAATATCGTTTCATGATAAAGGTTCCAGTGCTTCATAGATAATATCACAAATGATTTAAGCTTGTCTGCATTAAAGTAGATTATAAAAAAGGGACAGCTATTGCATGTTTCTGGAATTGGAAGATCTATTTGTGCTTTGATGTTCTGTTTACAGAGAGTGACAACAAATCGAAAACATAGTGTAGTAGTTTAAATGCATAAACGTTTTTTAAAAATCTAGGTGGTACTGCACATTTATGTCGAGAAAAATGAGACATTATCGGTGTTCCAAGGAACCAACTTAAAGATGTGCGTGGCCGTTCATTCAAATGGGGGGGGTGGGGCGGGGCGGCACCGACTATCCCCAGGAAGTAAGCACACAGTGGACACTTGAACATATTTAAGTCATGTATGCACTTACCACAGTAGTATCTGAACCCACGGGTGGGTCTAGCCTCCCGACCCTCTCACTCAAACATCTCCTATAGGTTAGGCAATCCTCCACGATCCCTTTTTCACATCTGTTCAGGAGGTCCTGGCTTCTCTCCTGCCTAATGTTCAAAGTCCTTTACTGGTCTACACCCACACATTCGCATCAGATCCTCAACGGGCTAAATTAACCTCCTCCCTTAAATATTGACAATTACCTTTTTTCCCGTCTTGTTGTCCTGGAGAGGACACAAGGATAATTGAAATAATTTATATAACACAGTACTAAAGCACATACAGTAAGTTAGTAAAATTGAACTAGAACCACGGGTAGGTAGTGGGTGGTCATCCAGGAAGAACCCTTGTTCTAGCAATCCCTCAGGTGGCATCCCCAAAGAAATCACTTATATGGGTGTTCAGGGAGTCCTGGGATGATTCTCTCCACGCTTGGTAAGCTTTACTTGGGTTACTGTAGTAGCCCTACACTAGTTCGTCAGTTCCAGACTTCTCCAAGGGGCATTGTAAAATACCTCTCCCTTAAATATTTTTGAAAGTTGTCACCATTTTTTTTTCCCCCTATGGATGCCATGTAGCAGTGTTTGAAATGTGTTGACAGACCAAAGCTCGTTTATCAAACGGGCGGTAGACGTCATTGTCTGCCAATGACACTTTCAGCCAATCAGAGGAGGCTGTCTAAGTTTAGAGAGACTGTTTGTAAACGATAAACAGTAGTGCTCCACACGCAGTAGCTGGGACAGTGCTTAAGGGATTCCCATAATGAATGACCCAGCCGTAAGAGATACAAGAATGTAAGTGCCCTAAAAAACCTCAGAAAAAATAGCAAACAATTAAAACATATTACTGTTCAAAGAACAGGGGTATTACGCTGACCCAAAGAACTTAAAAGATGTGTTGCACCCAATATATGTTCGAAAAACAATGTCAGTGTTTTTAAACTTCATTAAATAGACTCATTGTCAGGTTAACAAGTACGCCTTGTGCAAGCTGACTTTCGACTGCTTTGTTTCTTTTAGGATTTTGTCATCTGCAACGGCTCGGCACCAGAGTCATATATTACATTTGTACATCTTCAGTGATTTCTTTCAACTTAATCTATAATTCTTTATAATTGTAAAAAGAAGTGTTTACCCATTGCATTCAAGCAAGCTGGAGTAGATTTTTCCACGTCTAGTTTAAATGCTCCCACAGTTTTCCTTAGGTTCTTGATATATGGTTTTTTTCTTCTTTAGTAAGATCTTTCTTCTTCATTCCATATTTTGATATTTGTAGAGCATACTGTTGCCGGAGGTATTTCTACTCTTTCTGACGTTTGGCTTGTGGTTTTCTCTTCCCCAACATGGGGTGCTAGCTTTTTTAGCGCGCATGTTGAGTAGAAAATACTCGATAAATAGTTGATTTACAAAAGGATAGGAGTGGCTGTGAAGAACACTTTCAAAGAAACAGTATAAAAGAGAAGAAGATAGAAGCACTACATGTAGTTATCAACTATGTTAAGGTCTTATAGTGCAGTGGTGCAATAACAGTTAGATTGCCCCCTTTTGCTCGCTCCAATGATACATAATGGTGGTCTGCTCCTATGCGTGCTATGTGTGTTACCGCTGCTACACTGGCGACCACTTTATTCGAGCTCGGCTAGTCCCAGAATTGGGTATACCCGGGTGTATTGAGGTTTGTGCTGTTTTCTGCCGAGTGCATGAGGTATTTTCCAGGCAGGATTGAAGCATTTTATTCCCGCTGGCTGCAATACTGCACAGTATATATATATACTGCATTACAATCATGAATTTATGCCATGGTAGACACGCGAAGCATTGCAGCCTATTAAATCTAATATTATCATTTAACAGATCAGCCGCCCGTCAGCCAGGCATGAACCCAGGCTGGGAAGGCAAACGCAAGGGCTTGTCAGAGGTGAGGAGCGGCGCATTCCAGGTATCTGCCAGGTACAAACTGGGTATTTGCTCGAATAAAGTGTGTCGGTGCAGTACATCTTATGTATTCAACTCAAGAGGAAGGAGGAAGTCCTCATGGGAGACTTACATTTGCTGTGGAACTCTCAAGCAATAAGATAGTGAGCAGCAGATTCTTATTGTATATCAAGAAAGAATAGGTGACTGAATGAAACATGCACATGGAAAGATACAGTAGGTAGAAAGGATAATTAACTAATTTTCAAGCAGATACAGGTAAATACAGTGAGGGTGCCCTAAATGTAGAGAAAATCCATGAATGGAAATAATGTGAATAGAGATGGTGAACCAGTCTAAATCCGTTTCCCAGATTTTCCAGATTTTTCCTTGCAAAATTCGTTCAGTAGTGTAAAATCTGGCGACAGATTGTTGCAGTTTCAACTCATGTCGATTAATTCAAAACCGCCATTGGATACAATCTGCTGGTAGATTTTAACAATCCCTGGATTCCGCAATCCGCAGAAGGATTTTAAGAATCCAATCCGTGAATTCAAGTGGATTCTCGGTGTAAAATAAATTGCGCAAAAGGCAAATTACCATTTTTGAGACTAATCCGCAGATCAAAGGAATCAGATGATCCAAGGCGGATCCAAATCCGCAAAAACATTTCGCCTATCTCTAGTGAAGAACACACATGAGTGCAAAGCCTAGAAAACAGCATATGACATAATTAACACTGGGCCAATCGTTTAATATAGGATAGCATGACAGATCCAACTTAATCAATGTTTTATCTTATATTGTCTGAACTGTACTCTTGTGCTTGTCCCATGCATTTTTAGTACGTTCAAGTATGTTTTCGCATTTCCTATTGATTTAAGCTTGACTTAGATTAGATTTTCGACTTGAAAATGGTTTCTTCCCTGTACTTTTTTTCCAGCCTTTTCATGTTATAAAGTCTCTGATATCCCCTTTTTCTAACTATGGTCTGTAAGTGTTTTTTTTTTGTTTTTTTTGGTGGGATGAACCTTTGTTGCCCTGCAATATGCACACACATTTGAATTGTTTTGTATTTTTTTTTTACTGTAATCAATGTGCAGCATTTCATAGAAAAGAGACTTGGCATTTCTACTGACCAGAGCTCCAGCCAATCAGAGGAATCTAAGTAAACAATTTTATATGGTGCGCAATTAAACATTTTTGATGCCTAGCTTTGATGTTTACTTGCACATTCTCTACAAATCATCAAGAGTTTCTGTCCTATTGCTGGAACAATATAGCAAATTATAGCTTGTGCAACAAGTGTCTGACTGTGATTGTAATTATTGGCCTGGACAATTGTTAAGCCAACTCTGATTCCAATGTGCAATAAGTTTTCTAGCAAGTTGCACTGAAACTTTTGTTTTAGTCAAATTCATGAACTATTACATAAAAGCAACATTGTAGTCTTAGACAAACCTTTAAATGAGTAGAACTGTTTGGATTTCAGCAAACTTGACCCCATTATCCACCACACTTAATAATAAGGGACTCCTCTTCCGAAATGTTACTTTTATGTCTAAAGCACTTATTCCCATGATTATTTTATTTATATTTGTTATTATTGATTACCCCATGTATTACTACTGTGAAGCGCTATGTACATTAATGGCGCTATATAAATAAAGACATACAATACAATGCAATACAATAACAAAACACAGAAGTGGATGAAAAAGGCCAAAGCTTTTACATTTATTTAAAATATATCTCATGTGCCCGATCTAACCATATGTTCACGGATCCATGTGGCTGAATCCTTATCCATATACTGGACAAGCTAAATGGTCCAACCAGTTCAGACAGTCACTTAAACTCCCTTTTTGAACAACTGTCGTCCCTGTCAAGTATGATATTACCCTTTTCTTAGACAACAAAAGATATGGCATGAAACAACTGCCATTGCTGCGGCCATTTACAACCTTAAAATGGCCTCAGATTCCCACTAAACCAAAGTCTTCTCCAAAACATATTATAACCCTAAATTAAATATGTATATACCTATTTCAGATCAATGTACACCATCCATTGTACACCCTGAACGGACCTTCATAGTCTTCATAACAAATACTAACCGCTAATATCCTTAATAAAAGAAGCAATGGTCTTATTTATCTCTTCCTACACTTTTCAAAAGTCTTAATATCCCTTTCACCTTTCCATAATAATTGGGAACCCCACCCGACCAATAATACTAACCTTATCAAACAAAACCGACAAAAATGAAACATCACGACGCATAGAACTCAGTAAATCAAGTAACTGAACCCAACAAATACCATTCCCTCCCACATGCAGAATGAGCAAGTCAGGATGTTTCTTAAATCTGTTAAGCTTAAACAATATATGGTACTTGCATAGGCAAGCGAGAGAACCCCTTTAGAACAAGCACTCGTGGGGTGATAAAGGGTATGGATAGATAAACCTTTATTAAATTATTAGGGTAACAGTGAACACAAAACACTTAAAAACCAAATTAAAAAGCTAACTCTCAGTCCTATAAACTAGGCTGGTTTCCATGTAGATCTAGGGATCCTAATTAACTGGCTATGCAGGATAGATTTAGCTTATGCCTCAGTGAGGTATATAGGTGTGTAGATATTTATTGTCTTATCATAGATGTGTACCGGACAAGACATATAAATTTATACCTACACTGAACTGAATTGATTCAAAGGGTGTCACTCATGGAAAGCATGCTAGTAAGTGACACTCTTGTGAACTGTTAGAGTCTTACCCTAAGGTCTGCTATAGGATCACTAGATGGTCTGTTAGGATGGATGGAGACTCTATGCGTGTGCACTAGATAGAGGGCCCTCTTGTGTATGTCCAAATACTGTATACAGCTCCAATCCGGTGTGGTGTATTAATGAACACCACCGAACATAAATTAAACGGGTAGGGAGGAAATAAAAGATTGCGTTTCTATACTGTGTCAAGTGGGTGATAGCGTCTGTGGACAGTTGTAATGTATTAATAGTCAGATCCCCCTTGTAGGTAGATGTGTGCAATGAGGATAGATGTACATTCAGTTGTTCTGCGTTGTGTAGATACATTTAATTGCTTAATAATGCACGCAGAACCACAAAGCACACAGTGTTCAAATTCACTTTGCATATGGATGAGAGACTTCACCCGGCGTGGTGTATTAATGAACACCACCGAATGTTAACTAGCCGGGTGGGGGGAGTCTCTGTGGGGGTAGAGAGGCGCCTAGATACAGCTCACCCTCGGAGCTGCGTTCCACACCGCACTGACACGTGCTGACGTCACGGAGTGGTCCCTCCACCGAAGACTATTTCGGTCGCTCTGACGCTTTCTCAAGGTGACCTTTATATATATTTTTTATTGATTCATATTTATTGGAGTACCCAATTGGATGTATTGATCTGCATATATGTTCAGTATGTGAATGCTGTGACACTGTACATCCATCACTTACTAGATGCTTTCCATGAGTACACCCTTTGAATCAATTCATTCAGTGTAGGTATAAATTTATATGTCTTGTCCGGTACATCTATGATAGGACAATAAATATCTACACACCTATATACCTCACTGAGGCATAAGCTAAATATCTATCCTGCATATGCCAGTTAATTAGGATTCCCCAGATCTACATGGCAACCAGAAGAAGAAGATGAATGGCGCACAGCCAGAGAGCCAGGTGTAGGATAAACTGCTATTCTTATTACGTGCATGCAGGAGACAGGTAACCCCCTTGGGGGACAAAAACAGGAACCTCCTACGCGTTCGAACCGGGGGTCCTTGATAAGGACCCCCAGGTC